>JAJAGP010000632.1:293931-336516 GCA_025084515.1 Ancistrus triradiatus | reverse complement strand
CATACATACATACATACATATGCATACATACATACATACATGGATGCATACATACGCATACATACATACATGGATACATACATACATACATACATACAAGGATTCATACATACATACATACATGGATGCATACCTACATTCATGTATACCTATATACATGCATACATACATACATACATACATACATGCATGCATACAAACGCATACATACATACATGTATGCATGTATACGCATACATACATACATACATACATACATACATACATGCATACATACGCATACATACATACATACATACATACATACATACATACATGTATGCAAAGATACGCATACATACATACATGCATACATGGATACATACATACATACATACATGGATGCATACATACATACATACAAACGCATACATACATACATACATACATACATGGATGCATACATACATACATACATACATATTATGGTCCGTTAAGCATTTCCTTTACACAAGGACGCATATCCATTTACCCAGAACACACTATGAGCTTTTAATGAATGACACATTACGTAAAAACATTAACTTCTGTACTGACTGAGGGATTTACCAAAAAGCCACAATAATAATGGCCTTGATTTTTTCATTCCTGTCTTCAGTGTCCTTTATCTGACACATTGGAGTGCAGAACACTTTGTGCCATCGGCGAAAGCAAGCTATAAGTTCAGCATTATTGTCCGAAAGCTTGCCTCAAGTCATTCCGTGGACTGAACTGACTAACATGGACAAAGAACAACAGAATCAGGCGATGTTTCAAATTCAGTGAATTCAGTTTGCCATGCCTCTGATAATGCAGAGATGCTGCTGCTGCTTTCTTTTCAATCTCTTAAGCGGAGCAACACAGGAAAGCTGAGAACTCGGAGCCGATGAACGGATGAACGGGAAGCTGCAGGTCTCCCGCGGGAGCTAAACGCCCTGGCTGCGGGTTCGTTTTTTTATGTCACCGTTGGATTTCATGCTGTTGCTTTCTGTCGAAAAGGGCAGCGCAGCATGAGCGTGCAAAGCCCCGGGCCCGATCCGGAACCTAGCGCTGAAAGCAGGGCCGGTCCTGCAGGCTCAGCACGGGAGGGGTGGCAGACATCAAAAGGAACGCAGACGGATTCACACCGGAGAGGAGAGGAGACACCGGTATCGACCATATGACACGAATGAAAGAATAGAAATCAAGCTGCCGCGCACACACAGGGTTAAGCCCAAAGTCATAAATGTCCAAATAACAAACAATAGCTACCTGTAGGAAAGAAGGAACAAATCAAGTCATACTAAAGGCGCTTCTTCCATTAGCTGATGGAAAAGAGTTTAAAAATAAGTGTCCCACGACGGTCTTAAAACGGATACTGATCATCTCATGACTCGAATGTGCTAGACTTCACACTGTGCACGGACACCTTCTGCCTACGGTTAAAAATATCCATCTCCTGTTGCACACGTTAAGCTTTTACGCAACCGTACGTACGCGGAAACTTGCGCGCGAGCGTCCGTTCTACGTAACAACGCCGACTCGTCCCACCTGAGATTTTTGCAGGCCCACACAGTGAAATCGAACCTCCTCGTGTCTAAGCTCGCTGTGCGTTTGATCAGTTCCGCTTGCTGTAGAAGTTCGAAAATGACAAACTGGTACGTGTGGATCAGACACAGCAGTGCTGCTGGAGTACTGAAAATAGTCCACCTACCACAAAATGTCGCGCTGATGAAGAATGACCAACACAAACACAGGTCAGCTGCTCTACCCTACCATATAGTCCTTTAAAAACTCCAGCAGCACTGCTGTGACTGATCCGCTCCTGCCAGCGCACCGGTGTCAGTTCAGGGCTGAAAAAGATCCACCGCCCAATTGGTACCTGATCTGTGCAGGTCCTGAACGTTATGGAGACCAACAACAGATGGCCTACAGAAAGAAATTTTAGAACAGCAAAGTCCATCTATATGATACTAGGGAAGGCGAATCTAATAATCTGCCTACGAGTGCAAGCCAAATCTTACCAGAAGTGATGACCTTTATTTATCTACACAGCACAGGACCATGACTGACAGAATGAGGAGGATCCAAGACGGTCAACTTTCAGACCCTGTCCCCTAAAGCTTGAATGTGTTCAGTGACCGAGCAGAGTCTGCTGGAAAAGTAAAGGTCAAGAGATGTTTTTGGAGGACCACATTCAAGCTCAAGGCCGTGTTTACCTCCAAAGACACGTAGTGGTGCTTGAAAGTTTGTGAACCCTTTAGAATTTTCTATATTTCTGCATAAATATGACCTAAAACATCATCAGATTTTCACTCAAGTTAAACAAATGAGACAAAATATTATACTTGGTCTTTTAGTTATTGCGGAAAATGATCCAATATTACATATTAGTGAGTGGCAAAAGAAAGTGACCCTCTAGGATTAGCAGTTAATTTGAAGGCAGGTCAATGGGATGCCAATCAGGTGTGAGTGGGCACCCTGTTTTATTTAAAGAACAGGGATCTATCAAAGTCTGCTCTTCACAACACATGTTTGTGGAAGTATATCATGGCACGAACAAAGGAGATTTTTGAGGACCTCAGAAAAAGGAGTTGTTGATGCTCATCAGGCTGGAAAAGGTTACAAAACCATCTCTAAAGAGTTTGGACTCCACCAATCCACAGTCAGACAGATTGTGTACAAATGGAGGCAATTCAAGACCCATTGTACCCTCCCCAGGAGTGGCCCACCAACAAAGATCCACTCCAAGAGCAAGGTGTGTAATAGCTGGTGAGGGCACAAAGGACCTCAGGGTAACGTTCTAAGCAACTGAAGGCCTCTCTCACATTGGCTAATGTTAATGTTCATGAGTCCACCATCAGAAGAACACTGAACAACAATGAGTGTGCATGGCAGGGCTGCAAGGAGAAAAACCACTGCTCTCCAAAAGAACATTTCTGCTCGTCTGCAGTTTGCTAAAGATCACGTTGGACAAGCCAGAAGGCTATGGAAAGAATGTTTTGTGTGACGGATGAGACAAAATAGAAACTTGTTGGTTTAAAGAAAGCGTTATGTTTGGAGAAAGGAAAACACGGCATTCCAGCATAAGAACCTTATCCCATCTGTGAAAGGATGGTGGGTGGTAGTATTTCATGGTTTGGGCCTGTTTTGCTGATTTATGGGCAGGACGGATTGCCATCATTGAGGCGAACAATGAATTCTGAATGAATATCAGGGAATTCTAAAGGAAAATGTCAGGACATCTGTCCATGAACTGAATCTCAAGAGAAGGTGGGTCATGCAGCAAGACACCGACCCTAAGCACACAAGCCGTTCCACCAAAGAATGGTTAAAGAAGAATAAAGTTCATGTTCTGGAATGGCCAAGCCAAAGTCCTGACCTTAATCCAATGGAAATGTTGTGGAAGGACCTGAAGCGAGCAGCTAATGTGAGGAAACCCACCAACATCCCAGAGCTGAAGCTGTTCTGTACGGAGGAATGGGCTACAGTTCCTCCAAGCCGGTGTGCAGGACTGATCAACAGCTACAGGAAACGTTTAGCAGCAGTTATTGCTGCACAGGGGGGTCACAGCAGATACTGAAAGCTCTTTATCTACTTTTAGAACTTGTGTGAAAATCTGATGTTATTTTAGGTCATATTTATGCAAAAATATAGAAAATTCTAAAGGGTTCACAAACTTTCAAGCACCGCTGTACCATCTTACACAACATAGTAAACTCATTTTATAATACAAATAAAATGCCACGCCACTGGATAAATATGCATACAGTGCAAAAGTCTCAAGCCACCATTAGATTAGATATGCCAAGTATTTAGTATAACCTCCCCTTACGCTACGCCATCTATAGTCCGAGTAAGGTTCACAGCCAAGAAACCGCTTTCTCGGAAGGAGAACAGGGTAAAAAGGCTAAGATATGCCAAAGTTCACAAAGATCGGACTAAAGATCAGAGGAGTACATCACTATACCACTACTAAAACAACAACTCTACCCAGGATCAAATGGACTGTGAAATTTGACAATAGATAGACTGATAGATACAACTGTGACAACTTCATTGTCGAACCACAGTCACATTAAAACTGTCAAGCTATGAAAATTCACAGTACATTTTTCCTGGGTAATGGTGGCCTAAGAGTTTTGCACGGACCCATGTTATGTAGTATCGTTATATACAGTTTAAGTAACTTACACAAGTGAACAGACTGTCAAGGTATTGCACTTAATTGGCAAAAACAAAAGACAATAATGAAATTAAGCATACTATATTTTATTAAGCTCTTTAAGACACAAGCATGCGCAGACTGAGCTAACTTGTCCCTCCCGTTACGATAACAGAATCCAGAAGTACGTAGTCATTAACAAACGTGACTCGCCTGTAAGAGGGACGGGAAGACTCCAGTGGGAGATCTCTAGATGGAGAACAAACTGCGTCTGTTGGCCGTGTCTGCAGACTTATAAACGAATTGTATGATCGAATTAAAAGTTGACTCACACATAGGAGCAGATGGAGACAGTGCTGGTTTTTTAACAAACAAACCCCAACCGTTATTCAAACACGTGACATCTCGAGCGCTCCTACAGATATCTTCTTTAAGCTTCATCATACGTCGACTAACTTACTCCGGACAAGAGCAGGTCAAATTGGGAGAACATACCAAAAGCATTTCATTTCACACAAAACAGACTCAGGCTGTTAAAGAAAGAAAAAAAGAAAGAAAAAGTTGCCAAGATGCTACATTCCTGTGTTTACAACGCTCGTTAATTATTTGCATTTGACTGATTTAAAAATACTTCATACAGAAATAGATGCAGAGCTTCCCGAACAAAAACATGGTCGCAAACGGCGCGTGACTGAACATAGTCTGGACTGACACTACAATAATTACAACAAACGCAGAGCTGCTGTCGTTCCCGGAATAATCAGATTGAAACCCCATTGAAACCCTATATGGAAAGCCAAAAGGAACAAGATGCTTACAAGGTCCTTACAGGATTGATGTAGGAGGCAAGTATTACAGCTGAAATCAAAGTTTTCATCCAAGGCGCTGCTCAACAACAAGCACCGAACACATCACAATCCGTGCGACAAATGCTTCAAGCACAACCAACGAAATAGAAACAACTCACAGCTACACCTCATGCTCATGTCTCTAGGATTCCTCAGGTAGAAAACCTTCAGTCACTTTGATTGTTGATGGATGAGAGAAGCAAGTTCCTTTGAGACATGCTGTGATTACAGGCTCATGCTCTTCGGTCCTCGGTCTGGCGGTGTTGATGGGCCTGAACCATTTCCAGAGCAGATAGACCGACCACGGTTTTGTACAGGGTCCTCGGGAGAACCCCTCGAAACATGGAGCTCGAGTAAAGGTGACGCAAGACGACCTGGAGCTTATGTGTAACTGGGAAAGGGTCACTAGCTCAGGTTGCCCTGTCTATAGTAGGAATATTTTCCCAAAATCTGACTAAAATCTGATGTCTTTACACATCCAACGAACAAACAAACAGCATACATATTTGTCTATTTTTTAAACTTTCAACGACTAACTGGTAACGATCATCAACGCCTTTCAAGGCGACTTCTCAGAAACATTTCCATTACTTACTCAAATTGGAACATTTGTTCATTTTAGGTTTTTTTTTTAAGAAATCCGCTGTCACACAGTAATGAGCGACACCGTACATCTATAGGACTGTAGTATCTATAGTTAACTAAGTTCCACACATTATGTAGAACATAGGGAGCAGGAATTCAGAGACTGTTATAATGTATACTATAATGTATTGACCTCTTTTGTCCTCTAGGCTCTAACAATGTGGTAAAAACATGGCCGATTCCATGGCTACGCGATTCGAACAACATATCAGAGAACCTGAGATCTGGAGCCATGTTTGTCGGTCCCGACGCCCGATCCATCCTAATCTGGCACACCTCTGACACGGCCAGATTAAAGGAGCAGGAGGTTTGTGGAGATCAGAGCGGGAAGACGAGGAAACCGGAGAAGGTGGAGTACTTCCATCCACCCATAAGGTTCCCTCGTTCTAATTTCAGGTAGAGCCGATCCTCGCGCTCCAGCAGCAAGAGCACCCCATTGCTCGCCGCCTCGCGGGTCACATCCTGATCGCCGGCGAAGGCTGATATGACCGGATACTCGTTGTGCATCAGGTTTACCTGCGGTTAACGGAAAACAGACGGTGCGATAGGCATTCGGGCCACGTCTTAGGAAGGACTGGTATGGTCAAAGTCGTATATAGGCTACCCGCACTGAGAAAGCCTATGGCAACAGTGGCAAGGGGAAACTCCCTAAATGGGATCCAGCCCAGATGTTACGTCAAACGTGCTTTTCTTACCTGAATGGTCTGTCGGTTGTAGACCTTGACTACGTGGAAGCTGAAGCTGTAGATGCCGCGCCTCGGTGCCAGGAAGACACTCGACCTCAGGTTGAAATGGTTCCCGATGTTCACCAGAACCTGCACCGGAAGAACAGTTATCTTTTATCTGTCGTGTCAAATTTTTACGAGTGGCTCTGTTCCAGTATCAGTGGCTAATCTGAGTGCCTTGGACACTGCTGTAAACCAGACTAAGGTCCCAGGAAACCAGGACTGAAAGCAGACTGGGTTTAATGGTTGGTATTGTAAAGTCAGTCAGGTCGTGCCGAAGGAATCTATGGCGCTTTTTAAAAAAAAGTATTGTCTCAAAGCAGCTATCTAGGCCCAAAGCCCTAATTAAGCAACCATAGAGCGAGAGTAGCAAGGAAAATCCCCTAAAAGTTAGAAGTTAGAGATAGAACCCTTGGCAGGACCAAGTGTCAGTTATTTTCCTCAATAAACAAATGATCAATTAAATTATTGTCTCACTTGTTTGAGTTCTTTTGATCTCACTTCAAAGACCAGTGTGAAAATCTGATGATGATGATTTTCAGGCACGACTCCATTTTGAAATCATGTGCTGTAGCCTAAATTTGGAGATTTTTGGCTACAGCGGCGAGGAACGTTTGGAAAAACATATCTAGGAAAGAACACCTTGCCAACTGTTAGGTATGGTGGTGGTTTCGTTACACGTCTGCATTCTGTGACAAAAGAGGAAAGCCACGATCCAAAACAAAAAAAAAATCGTAATAGATCTTCCTTGAATTTTCTGCAAGACGACCAAACATATAAACTTTCTGTTCGCCTAATGCGAGAAAGTGGAAGATGTGACATAATAGGTGTGTCAAACAGGGAAGAGCTTCATAACAAATGAGGTTCCCATTAAGGAATCGCTGTGGTACAGATCCAAAGACGTGTAGAACTGGTGTGGTACTTCTCGGCACCCCAGAACGTTGGTGATCCATTTAAAAACCATCATTACCATTTCTGACTTGTTCCTTCTCTCATTACGTTCTAAGGACTCCACAAACATTGACAAACCAGCAGAAATGACCTTTTCTGCTACAAAAAACAGCTACCTGATCAAAGTAGATCGTCATGGACTTGTTGCTCATCTCCGAAGGCTCGTGGTTGGTCCCTCTGACGACCGAGAAGGCCACTTTGGCGCCCGGCGCTCGCACCGAGATCCCGAACGAGGAGGTGACCCCGCCGTCCGAAGATGGGCTGGAGTCGCACACCACCAGGCATTTCCCCTCCAGGACCACCGGCTCGGTCTCGTTGTGAGACTGCGAGCGAGAGAGAGCGATGGAGAGCAGCAGCAGGACGCAGGACAGGAGCAGAGGAACAGCCGAAGCGCCTTGCATTGTCGCCATCGGAGCGAACGATCCGCTTTGGGGAGAGGAGCACCGAAAATGCACCTGCCTCGATCCTCGCACGCACCCCTCTCTCTCTCCCTCCTCCTTACTCCTCCCCCATCTTCTTCATACCTCTCTCTCTCTCTCTCTCATGTTTTATCTTTCTGCATATTTAAATAAATCAGCCTTAAGCGGTGCCTGTAATCTTCAGCCAATCCATGCTGAAGTGTGTGAAACCTTTTTATTTCCTTAGCAGCAGCCTTTCAGTGTGTACTTGTAGAACGTCCTGGAGTTTCAGTCAATCCAGGTATGAAGACAATCTGCACTCTGTGACAAAAGAGGAAAGACTCGATCCAAAACCGAAAGAAAATCGTAACAGATCTTCCTTAAATTTTCCGCAAGACGACCAAACATATACACTTTGTGTTCGCCTAATGTGAGAAAGTGGAAGCTGTGACTTCTGCCAAAAGGTGTGTCAAACAGGGAAGAGCTTCATAACAAATGAGGTTCCCATTAAGGAATCGCTGTGGTACAGGTCCAAAGACTTGTAGAACTGGGGTGGAAGATTAGGGATCGGTTAGGGATTGAACTCAATCCATCCAGATCACAAATCTTCTTCTATCAATCCATTATTGTTATATATTCAGATCCAACTCCAAGATTCTCCGCCACCATGCATCACTGTTGGGTTAAGGTTTTGATGTACAGTGTTATAACGTCTCTGACATCCACATGTGGACATCAGGTTTGAGACAGACTGTGTTTTTGGAGAGGGGTGGTTAACTCCATGGCGTCCATCCAGCCTTTTAATTGTAGTTTGATTTATTGAACGTCGAAAACTGCCACTGAAGAGCTTGAAGTGACATCGGGAAGGTTAAACCCCTACCTTTGTAGGAGGACATCTTGAGAGGATCCAAACAACCAGATTAAGACCTTATTTAGCAAAATAATTAGTGTGTTTTGTACTGAGAAGTTCTCCAGTTCTGGGGAGTGCGGTTTTGCCGTGAACATCGTATCGTCTGTTGGCGTGAGGTCTTTCTTGAGAAGACTTCTTTAAGAGGAGCGCAGCACCAATTAAATCTTCAATCCCACCTCAGTCGTTGGAACGCCCGACTTTGAGACCTCGTCAACCGAGAGGTTCACGATTTTCTTCAGCTTGGATTGGAAATACTGTTAATCACTGCTGTTAGGTCCCAATCCAGATCTCAGCTCGGCTTTTAGTGGGCTATTTGTTACTGTAAGTGATAAACTGAAGTTAATCTCTGCGTAGCGTTCGTTTCTTATTCGACTGGTAACGAGTACTCGAGTACTTTCAACAAGATGGCTTCAGTTGTTCTACTCTGCATAAGGGCGTCTGTAAAACGACTACATTTTACATATTAGAATTCAGCCTGTAGAAAATTAGAACATTACAAAAAACATAAAAATCCAACATAAAAATCAGAATATCGCATAAATCAGGTCAGTAATCTGTAAACAGCCAGGTTTCCAAACGCTATATCGGTTCGACGCAAAGGATCAACCTCAGGTTGGTTAAATTGAGTTGTGGCGCCATCTAGTGGTTGAGAACAGTTACTGACAAAAATAGTGCATGAAATTGACCAATCTACACTTCAAGAGGTGTTGATTGGGATTCGATGGTTTTCGATCTTTTTACTTAAACATTCTGACGGTCTAGCACGTCGTGTGAACTATCCCAAAACAATTTGGTCACTAATCATTGACTCTTGCAGACTCTCCACATTCTAGCGTTCAGCTTCAAACTTTTGGATGACTTGCTTGTTTAGTCTTTTTCTATCCCTCTCCCAGCACAACACCGTGTAAAAGACTGCCGGTGCCACCACAGTACCATAAAACGTTTCTCCACGGTACTCGAAAGGATCTCAGTCTCGTTGGCAAACGGAGACAATCTTGGCCCTTCCTGTACAACCTGGTACCAGGTTGGTAGACCAGTCCAGTTGGTTGTTCTCAATCTCCAATATTAACTGGTGTGGTCTGAGGCATCCTTTTGATGGACCAACTCCTTTGTCTTAATGGTCCTTCTGTGGAGCACCATCAAGTCCTTGATGACTCTCCTGCACTCCTGTTCATTCCCGTCAGAGGTCGGATACACAGCCGACAATAGACGCATCAACCAAGAACTTTTGGAAAGAGAGAGAGCGAGCACGGTCACTTTGGGGCACCCGTACTGCAGTCCACCACATCAGACACACATTCCAGAATCCTCGCATACTGTGGTCTGTAGGTGAGGGCATCCATGGTCCATGGAAGAGAAGTCAAAGAACCTTCAAAGTGCTCCCAGGGTACTCGAGGTGCAAAAAGTAGGGCTGTGGGCCTATATAGTTGTAAAGCTGCTTATAAACAATGCTCCGTTACAAAAAGTGCTACAAACGTTTGACTTGGCTCAACTCAAAGTGTCTGCTACCCTTTTACCCAACTTCCTGACCAGCTAATGCTCAAAGCCTCGAGTGGACGTGCCTAAATAAACCAGAGTACAGAGCAACTGCCTCATATTTCTCCACCAAATAAAATAAAGGTTTAAAATACTCACCGATGCAGGGAAGCGGAGAGCCGCTCAGAATGCTGTCTACTTCCCCTAGACTAGGCCAAACAAACACCAAACAAAACTGAAGCGCAATGGTGTAAAAGGTATGGATGTGGAAACTTTATTATCAACGTTACACCGGCAGGCCGCGATCGTTCGACAGTACACACGTTATTACAGCTATATTACAGACGTGTAGCTCCGCCCCCTCTTCCCTCGGTATCAAAACTGAAACGAAAGAACAAAAATGAACGGGAAGGTCCATGTGGGGATCAGAGGGGCATGCGGTTGCCCTCGACGCTGATCTTGACGGCGTGGCCCGGTTTGGTGAGGCGGCGGATGTCGGCGAAGCGGCGCATCTGTTTGTCCACCCGCGATACGCTCTTCCTCACGGGACCCTGCAGGAAAGCGACCAAGGATGAGTCTCATTCGGTCAACACATCGTATTCAATAAAGCCTTAAGTTTGCCTTAACCGCCAAGTTCCCCAAACCCACAAAACAATCGAGCAAGCGTCTTGCAACCTCTGGGAATTAAAGGATCTGCTGTGAGCACAAACATGCATCACGACACACATGTGGCTCAACAGCCGTTAGGTCATTAGTTGGCTCCTTTCCTCCTGCTCTCATCATCCCATGCGGCACTTACTGCCCCCTACAGGCTGAAGTGTGCTCTACAGAGGCATGCGGTTTCCTTCCACGCTGATCTTGACGGCTCCCTGAACGCGCCGCTGCTTCCTCTGTTCCATAAAGCGGCGCTTGTGCTTCTCAAGCCGGCTGATGCCTCGCTTATAGCCCCTCTAATAATCAGACCAGACCCGTCCGATCAGAGCGTCCCTAATCTAAAACCTCCAATCATCAAACGTTAAAAGAGTAAAGACACTCGGGTCTAAATTCTGATCTGCCGTACAACTTTCTTGATTTCTTTTCACACGTTTAAGGTCTTCTACTGACCCGGTTCGATTCGCTCTCCACGTTCCATTTGGGCCGCACGACGTAGTCTTTGTTGGAGGGCATGGGCACTCTCGCCCGTGCACAGAACCCGGGGTCACCAGGACGCAACGCTCTGTGAGAGAGAGAGAGAGAGAGAGAGAGAGAGACAGACAGACAGACAAAGACAAAGACAGAGTGAAAGAGAAGAGAGAAAAGCAGGAAAATAAAGAGAGGAGCAACAAGTAAGAATGGAAAGGAGAGACGAGAAGACAAAACAGGTAGAAACAGAAAGAGAAGGGAGAGGGAGGGAGTCAGGACAATGCAAGCTACAAGTAATCAGATAACGGAAAAGCTCCGGATTTGCACCCAGCCAGCAATCTCAGAAATGAGTGACTTCAGACTTTAACAGCAAGTAATCAAATTCTTAATTATTTAAGTACACCCCGGTGTCAGGCCCATATCTTTCAGGCAAATATCTTTAAATGTCCCAAATCCCTTCAGTTTACAAGCACTATACAAATATATTGATACTATACAAATATCTTTCTACAAATATCGCTGAAGGTCCCAATTCCCTTCAGTTTCCACGTGCCCGTTACCCCATAATGTGAAAAAAGAAAAATCACCAACTCATACTCACTTCTCCTCTCCGGTCAGCACTTTCTCTAGATCTCTCCGGGGCGTCTGTCCTCCTGAACTGTAGAGACGATACCACACACACGTCACTCTCTTTATATTCTAAGCGAGCGCGGTCATGCCTCGTGTCGGGATGCGTTTCACACACACGCTGTCAGTACGCTAACTCTACACACAGCATTCGGTCCAAGCATGCACAGTTCTCACACGTCAGAAACCTGAGCTGAGGACCAAAGACGTCGGGTTCCTCTGGTCTGCTGACCTTCTGAGGCTCACTAGCATCATGTGTGTGTGTGTGTGTGTGTGTGTGTGTGTGTGTGTGTGTGTGGGAGAGGAGGGGGAAAAATAGGAAACAGTGGTTGAAGACGAACGAAATTATTTCAGTGGATCAAAGGTGGAGCGAAGAAACAGAATGAAATGACTTAAAGGGGGAGGAGTCACACCATGAGTTATGTGGGTGTGCGCACCTGAGTCTCCTGCGGGGGGCGATCTGCTGATCGAGGTCTCTCTGCTGCCTCTCTTCTCTCGTCATGCCCTTATAATTAGAGGACAGGCCGAAGATGGGCCGGGACCATTCGTCTAGAGACAGAGAGAAATCCGAACAAGTTTATGTTCCGTCACTTGTGAGTTTCGTCTGCAGTTCGTCTCTCTAATATGAGAAGTCTGTATGTACAGATTTGTAGTTTAAATCACCTACGTATGTGTGTGTGAGAGTGTGAGTGTGTTAAAGGGTCGAAATTGTACTTACTGATGAGCTTCAGAGCGATGTCCTTGTTGGGACGCGACTCTTTGGGGTGTTTGTAGAGGAACATCACAGCTCGGCCGATCCCACTCATTTTCAGAGTCTCTTGGCTGACACTGGGCAGCTGTACACAACACACAAAATCATCACACACACCCACACACCTGACACATTTGCTGAATTTACAGAGTGCCCCTCGCTCCACACCGGTTAGGATCCGATCGTGTCCTCAGAAACGCCACTGGTCCACATTCACTTATCCCATTTTCAGCCAAATGGTTTCGGTTCCCAAATATTCGCAGCATCCCCAGTATGGAGGGTCACGTTCAAATAAAAAAAGTGTAACGCTCCCCTTATCCTGATTCGTACCTCCTGCAGGATCCTGAGCAGCTCCTCTCTGATCTTCAGGGCAGGCAGACTCTTATCGGGCAGAGGACTGATCCACTCCTTGATGGCGGCCATCACGCCACTGTCTATGAACGTCTCCTTCAGATCCTGCCTGTATCACACACACACACACACACACACACACACACACGTACGTAAATATTGAGCCGAAAGAGCAACAGCACCACCACAAACTGCACTGAGAGCTGGAGCAGAACAGCTTACTTTTTTAAATGCATCACCACTGTGGGCAGAAGCATCAGCTTTTTCAGCGCTGGCTTCTTCTGGCTGTTTAACGTCCGATCCTCCTGCGCACACGCACACACACACGTTTTATTACATTGTGTACATCCTTCAATGAACTAAACAGTGATACAAATACAACTTGTTATTTCATATATGGTGAAGAGAAGACGCCGCCTTTGTCTTTTATAGTGAAATTAGAATTGCTGCTCCAGACTAAAAGTTTGTTTGCTAAAAGACAGATAAAAATGTCAACTACAAAAAAAAGAGGAGTGCCTTTTGTCAAATGTACAATCAATATTCGTGAGGAATGTGTATCATTAACCATTGTGAGCAGAATGACTCGTTACACCCATAAACTTAGGCAACAACACACTAAAACACATTAAAGCAGAGGCTGCTTTCCATTCAAACCAGATAAGTAATGCCGGTTTGCGCCTCTTAAAAACCCTGCGCTAAAAGCCTCGAAGCGAAAACCTCACCTGGAGGTTAATGCATTAAAATAATTAAGTCATTCAGGAACGAGGACTATAATGAGAGCAAAGAGCTTCGGAATGGAAATGACTGCTTTTCCAGCTGCTTAGTTCGAACAGTTGGCATGAACGCCTTAGCTGTAGTGAAGCTGTTGATGGAAACAGGCCCCAAAAGAGAATCTGCCTGTTTAATTAAAACTACACGGCACGACTATAGCTCGATAAACCCCAGGAGTCTCGTACTACCAATGAGCTCCTTCACACAGGCCCTTATGGACTGTACAACGTTATAAACACGGCTGTCACGTTCGGCGTGCTCCCACCCACCTCGGCTGCTTCATTCATCTTGGTGATCATGGCGCTGACCACGTCGTCGGCATCGCTGATGAACGTCCCTCCGTCTCGGTGCCGCCTGCGCTTGCCGCTCTGAGCCTTCTTTTTGGCGAGCATGATGTCGAAATCGGACATGAAGGACATGCTGCGGGAGATCGGTTAATTCACGAGCGTCTTAAACATGTTTTGTTAGCCTGCCAACAAGTTCAATAAAGAAGTATTGATTCTGTCTTTTCTTAAGAACAAAGCTGAAAGCATGACTTTCTTAAATGTGTTCTCGCCTCAGGCTGCGAGAGCGGACAAGGTAAGCATCGCAATTTAAACTTGAAGTGGCTTCGTCAGTGGAAGCGAGGCCGACGTACTTTTGGTACAAAGGATTAAAAGCCTCGAGGGCAGGTTGTAAAACAAAGCTGTACAAGGGAAACGTTTTGTGGGGGTTTGAGCGAGCAGATGCTTTCCTGTTGGCCATCACCTCTAGTTCTAGTTTGCTAAAAATTCCTGAACGCTCGGTTTGAGGTTTCCTCTGAGCTAGGGGTGGGCGATATGGTAAAAAATATCGTATCATGATAATTAAAGACATTTTCATGACACTTATCGCAACGCATGTGATCCAAATGCACCAGAAAAGCATCATAACAAAACTGAACATGTTCCCAACAGGTGTGAGGTTTCAAATCGATCATATCCAGGTACCGACTCACTCTTTGCCTCCTCTGTCCACCTCGTCATCTGAGTCCGAGTCGCCGGCGGCCGCCGTGTGTCCTCCCGCCTGCGCCTGCTGTTTGTCTCCCTCCAGCTCCTCCTGGTTGAAGCCCTGCTCACACAAAGGTACAGGAGTTAGGCGTGCTCAGGGGATCGCTCCGGGGGAACGCGATGACTGCGGCGTCTCACTGTGAACTCCTCTTCGTCCTCGTCGCCGGACTCCCCGAAGATGTCTGCTATCATCTTCCTGCAGGAAACACAACAGGGCTTCAACAACACGTGCGCAGATAGGAGAGAAACACTCTAGAGAGAGAATTCCCCTCACTCTTCCACATCATTATCCGAGTCGCTGTCGCTGCCGAACAACGTCTTCTCGTCCTTCTTCCCCGAGTCTGCCTTCGCCCTGCTCTCCTCCTCGTCCTCGCTGTCCGAGCCCAGCTCTCTCAGCTTCGCGGCTACGCTTTTATCCGGAGCCTCCGACCCCATTTCGCTGCCGGAGTCGTCGTCGTCGTCCGATACGGCCCTCCTCTTCCTCGTAGCTGTGCGTAGATCCATCGGCATTAAACTCTCAGCGCAGGAGTTACTGTGTGTGTGTGAGAAAGAAGTTTACCTTTGGGTTCGTCCTCATCCTCGCTGTCGGACAGAATCGCCTTCTTTCTCTTGACTGAAATCAAAGAAACAAAAGGTCAGCTTCTGACACCAGGTCAACAGTTATGGGGTCTCCCTTCTCCACAGAACAGAGCACCATAAACTATGAACGGGGTGCCAGTCCACCACAGGGGGCAGGATGGATAGGAGTCAGATTTTCTCCCCATCCTCAGACTAATGTCTAAACAAGACACCTCGAATCAGCCAGCGAGACTTAAACCTGGTCCCTTATGGATACGGACTACAATATGAAGGCCTTTCCACACCCAACACAACTTTCCACGGTTTATTCAGACAGTAAATTAATCCGAGCTCATACATAGCGACGCCATCTTCCACATAAAGCTGCACGATTTTGGAAAACTTTTTATCTGCGATATATGAGACATTTTTAAAAATGCAGGACGTTTAACCCCCAATTTCACCAGACGTCAATAATTCAACACAATGCATGTCGCTTACCCTAAATAGTGGCCTCAACTGTGAATGAAGAAGCTGGAGACTAGAAGGGATGCAGCTACAGCTCCTATTAAAACCTAACTATACAAATAAATCAGCAGCTGCAGACCATAACCTACATCCACACCGAATGAGATTTTTCGGACAGCAAAAACGCAAACATCTTTCGTTCAGGCCCTGTTTATGAACCGATCGGCGCCGCTTCTGCATCTTGCGAAGCAGCTCCTGTATTTTCGGTCTGCCTCTCCACTGGCAGCCATTACATACTCGGAACAAGGATGACTAAAGACACTGTTTTATTTCGTCTTTGCTTTCCTTTACCCTCTGTCAGTCCCTCTAACCACCGAGCCATTTCACTCGCTAATAAAATAGGAGGATGTTGTAATAATATTGCTGCCATTTTAACTCTAAATAATGAATAATAGGCCTTAGGACCTCAAATCAACATCAAGATTATCTGAACATTTTACCTCGGATTTTAATTAAAGATCTTTGTTTGTTTGTTTCAAGGTTCGTACTATTAAATCTGGATTTATTTTCAAATGAAAGTGCATATTGTTGTGATTTTAAAATAACCAGGAATGGAAACACAGACCAATTAACTAATTATGGTTATTTATTGAATATTTTGACTGACTTGAAAGGAAAAAGGTGCCATTTTTACCGGTGTAGGCTGGAGCCTTTTGGGCAGTGTTTGCATCCGGCTTGGTGTTGTTCGGTTTGTTTTCCTCTAAAGCCAAAATGCTCTGTGTCACGTGATTACGCACATGGTAGTGTGTTTTTAAGGGGATGGTACATAAACACGTACTAGAACTAAGAGGATTAACAGAACACAGAAATATTTGATTCGATTAATTGCCCAGCTATAATTAATAATAAGTTATACTCAGGTACAAGCTTCTGCGTTTTTGGCGAACAGCAAGAGGACGAGTTCATAAATTGCTAATAAATAACAAGCGCGTGTCTCAGGTGATCTCACCTGGCGCTTCGTCTTCGCTGTCGGAGCGAATATTTCGAGGTCCTCCTTCCTCGTCTGCGCTCTCCTTATTCTTCGGTTCGTCCTCGTCCCCGCTGTCCGAGTCCGTCCCGGCCTTCCTCTTATCCTCTTTCCTCTGCTCCTCATCGTCCTCTGAATCTCTCTTGACCTTCTCGGCGTCCGATTCGTCCGAGTCCGAGCGCAGACTCCGCCTCTTCGCGGGCCCCTCGTTTTCGGAGTCGCTGTCCTGTGGTTTGTGCTGCTCCTCCGCCTCTGACGCGCTCCCTTCGCGCTTGCGAGGGGAACCCTCGTCTTCGTCGCTGCTGCTGGCTCCGCCTTTCCCGTCCTCGTGTTCCGATTCGCTCTCGTTACCGCGGGCTACCGGGCTGGAGGCGGCGCCATCTCGGTCGCTCCCTTCGTCCTGAGAATCAAGAGGAACCGATTTAGAGCGACGAAAAACAGGGCGAGAGAGGGAAATAGCTACTTAACAAACCTCGGACTGATGTGACTCTGCCCTTTCCTCCTCGGCGTCCGAAGCCATCGCATGCTCATCTTGCACCGGGGTGGCACTGCCATCGTCTAGACAAACACAAGTTCAGTACACTGGTATTACAGGACTGCAGTAGGTCAGTCTCAGAAGCTGTTCACACACCTCCACACACACAAACACTCCACGAACAGCTTGTCTTGCTCTCTCGCTTCCCACACTTATTATTGTTCCCAAAAGTTTTCAGACACGCCTAACATTCACACAAGAAAACTTAACCACTATGATGCTACAGGAAATGCTCATCTACTTCATCATACACATTTGCTACACACGGTGCTATTTTCATACCCCACAGAGGAGCAGATCATCACACACACACACACACACACACACACACACACACACACACAAACCGACTTTCTCGGTTTCTTTCTGAGCCAACAAACAGGTAAACATCGCGCGCTAACGTACCTGAATGGTTTCCTGAATACGAATCCTCCTCCGCGTCCATCTGGAACACCTCCTCACCTTCACACACACAAATATCGGACCTCATGTTAACACAAATACACCTTTAGCACACCATTACAGTCCCAAATGAAACCCGCTCACCTCAAAACCTCACAACAACCGCTATGGCCTCCGGGGCTAATGCTAATGTTGTTAGCCTGTCCGCCTCAGAGAGCTGACGCCACGCCAAACGCGTCGTTAAACGCACATGCTTTACGTTTCTTTATATATTACACAAACCTAATCATACAATATAATATCTGAACTAAAACACACACAAATAAACCCCACAAAAACTAAAACGACTTTCTCAACAACTACTCCTTTAACCACGGCACACCATGGAAGAGCTAGCGTTCATTCTTCGACGCGCATGCGTAAACGTTACAGAGCCGGAGAATAAGGTCTATATATAAAATAAAAGCCCCCTTCTTGTTTGTAATGTCGAGAAGATAAAAGTCTCTTGACCGTTGGTTGCGCAAACCTAAATATGACCCGTTTGAGATTTTTAAATACAACTGAACTTGTTTAACATATAAATTATAATATACACAAGCAATACTGCTATTTTTGCTTTTAACCGTTTATCAGTTCAGCAGGAGCTGCAAACCTATGCAAATGGATATATTTAAAATTAGATAACATAACCAAATTGAATTGTTAGCAAATAGCGCCATTGAATTCTTGAAAAACACTTTCTCCTGTACTCATATTATGATTTTCAAGCGTTTTTACTGTAGAACTCAGGAGTAAGGGGCAGGCAAACTGATGTAAAGTGTCTGTTTGGTTCTGTATAAACCACTTTTTGAAGATCAATAAAATAAGCAATTCAAACCGTTATCAAATCACCCCACTATATTGTTAGAGAACCCTTACTCTTGTACTCATATTATTGTTTTCGAATGTTTTTACTGTAGGACTGAGGAGAAATGGGAAGGCAAAGTTATGTAAACTGTCCATTTGATTATGTACCGGCCACAGCTTTAAATCCTATAAAACAAGCAACGTACATTGCTATCAAATAAATCCACTAAATTCTTGAAAAACACTTGCTTGTGTACTGATGATATGAGATTCTCACATTTTTACTGTAGGCATTTGGAGTAAAGCGATGGCAAATTTGTGTACATTTCTTTAAAATAAAAATCAGATCGACTCGCCTGTCATTGTCGAGACCTGCAAAGCACAGTTTGAATGGAGTCTGTACGTTAAGGCACAAAACAGGAGAAAAGTAAGGAAAAGATATCAGAAGCACTACGAGGAATAAAAATATTGCACTTTTCAAGCACTATAAAAAAAATCAATTTCCACTTCTACACTAGCAGCAAGATATAAAGATTTATTGACAGGTCCACAAAAGCAGCCAAGCCTGCAAATCTCAGGTGGTCTCAAGTATGTGAAGAACTCAGACCTCGCGTACTATTTTTATCTTTTCTAAATCTGAGCCGAGCATCTTTTATTAATAATTGCACCATCTTTGTCTCCAACTCCATTCCTTAGAGTATGAGGTCACGATAAGCCCCTGACCTCCCTTCAGGCTCTCTTTAATTACTTTCCAGTGTCTTAAAATGTCACTACATATCTACTTATATGATTACACATTCCAACTACAACTCTATTTAAAGGTAATAAAGGTAATAATACAACAATAATAATACATCACAATCAATCATCTCAGTAATCATCTTTGAAATCTTCTACAGAGTCTCATAATTTTCTCTTCAAAAGCCCTTTTGTTGTTCACATATTTTTTCATCAAAGTGTCTTAAAAATCACAGAGCTAAACATCAGGGGCCGGATTCAAAATAGCTTTCTTAAGAAAAAAAGTTGTGAAGGTTCTTAAGACAAAAAGTAAGACGTTCATGAGAATGTTCTTAAATGCAATTCTCAAATACTTTTTCCTTTAAGCTTTTCCTATGTTGGCTATGTTGCAAGTTACAGCTTACAATATACACCATAAGGTCACATTTAGAACTGTATTTACCATTATTTACGTTATTTAGTTTAAATCCACCCAGAGGAAAAACATCAAACCAAGCATTCGAAAGATGTTAGCAAACAAGAAAAAAGGTGATGGTGGAAGAAATAGCCAATGGGGGGAAAAAAGTCATCATTGGAAAATAATATATCCTTATTTCCAATAACTAAACCCTTTAACGTTGGGTAAATTTCCAGGATTACCTTGTCAACTCTTACAGCCTAAGACAGGGTTAAGAAAACATTTAAGAATGTAATGTTTTCAAGAATACCACTTTTCCTTAGAACTGTTCTTAAGGCAATAGCTAAGAAACAAATAAGATCATTCCTAAACAGTTATTTGAAGAAGAACAATTTTTCATAATTTTTTTGTTAAGAACAATGTCAATAAAACACATTTAAAAATATTTTCTTTTTTAAGACACTTTTGTGAATAACCCCTGTTTATACAAAAAATGGTCAATCAATCAACTTAAAAAAAACAAAAAAACAATAAACCACAGTTTTATTACAGGCAAAGATCAATAATAGATCTCAGAAAGATAAGAAGAGGAGAGTCAGTGAATATTATTGGTGGAGATGGCTGAATGTCCAAGTTTGGTTGACTCAAGGTTAGAAAGATGTCACATGTTGGCAAAACCGTCTTGATCTTGGGTGTGCCGGTAGGTCTTGGTGAAAGTTTTGATGGATCTGTAAACGACGGTCCAACAGTAACTCTGGTGAAGGAATGAATTAAAGACTGAACCCAGATCATACAAGAATAAAAAAAGAAAATAGGAAAAAACATTCCATAATATGTATCCTAAAATTATTAGTAATTATTATTCTATTACAGTCTTTGCCAACTAAGGTAAGGTAACATTTGGAAGCATATGACGGTGATGATTCTGTCTCACTTCTTCTCTCAAACTTAATCAGAATCACCACATAAAGTCACCTGAATATAAACAACAGCATCCACTCTATCCATTCATTATTAAACTGTATCAAAAACAAAGGACAGCCAGTGGGTGGAAATGCACACTTACAATATTAACGTTAGATTGTTCTAAATAAAACGTGTTCATTGATGGGATACTGAACGAGAAAGGCGGAAACTTGTTTTTCCTTATTTGCCAATCAGAATGCAGATTTTATTTATGTCAAGAAAGGACTGATTGGCTCTGTTTGAATGGATTGTTGATTTTCAGTAATGATAGAAATAAAGTTCAGGTCATTATTAACGTTTCCTCAGACAGATTATTTTGTTGGTCTCGAAAATAATTGCCGAGTCCACCTTCCCCTGAGACGGGTCCGGGTCCGAATGAGGTCGAGACTGAGACCTGACTCGAGTACTACAACACTACGAATTACTACTGAAGAAGCGATGAAGGAACGGCCTCATTATTTGGAGGGCAGACCCTTATGGACAGACCCATTCCACTGGCGACCCACGGTCTGAATGTGTCAAAAATGATGTTTTGAAAAGCAGGAGGTGGTTTAATCATGTTCAGATCGATGTGTCGGTATAATCGCCAACCATGGCCATTTCACATGGCCTTCCGAGTATCATCATTACCAACGAGGACACAAAATTGGGGCTCCCACCTTCACTCTGTATGGTAAGCAGGGCCAAATCAGTGTGAGAGCGGCTCGATGGACCTCCGGCCACTAAAATAAGGGGCCGTTTGGAACAGCGAGCGAAATGCCGACTCTAAATCGACGCGGTCCGACAGGGTGAAGCCACCTGAGCTTCTTCTTATCGATTGTTTAGGATCGATCACGGCCTCTCACGGCACCCATAATAAGTGGGGCGATTTTAGGCGCCGTTTCATTCCCTGTGGAAGGGCTTCTAAAGGACAGGTAGCGTTTATCGAAAAAAAAGTCGACAGGTCCTACAAGAAGTGCTTCTGTGTGATAAATAATTCAACCTCAACTAACCAATTAAACTGCTGCTTTTGTTCCATTGCTGCCAATTAAAAGGAACGCTGCTCGGGCAGCACGCCGGCAGAGCCTCACTCTGATTTACAGAACTGTGCAAAAGTCTCAGGCCTCCATTAGTGTAGTTTTAGCAATGGTATTATGATCGTGTGTAACATCCTGTCGACAGTTGGACCCAAAAACTTCAAACTTGACTTCCAGAAACACCATTCCCGGTCAACTTGGCATCCTGATGAAGATGCCAGATGCTGCTATTGCTCAAGTTTTTTTTAAACACCACAAACACATTTCCTGAATGTTCTGGTTGTTTTCCAACAAAAGTACTGAGAAATGATTATATATGGTCATTACGCCATTGCTAAAACAATGGTATAGCTAGTCTAAATGTAATGGTGACCTAAGACTTTTGCACAGCACCTATAACCACTACTTTGTTATAACCGTTTTGGAGAAAAGGTTCTGCGTGTAAATAAAAAGGACGTGGTTGTGTACGTGACATTTTTGGTGGGAACATGCAGGAAAAGTTGGGACGATTAGAACAAGGCATCGCTTTAAAAGATGATATTGATCTGATGAAGACTTTGGTACAAGGAAAATCATTTCTGTCTGGTAGATAAAAGAGTTTTGGGAGCGTGTTGCCTTTGAACTGCAATGAAAGCCGCTTTTAAAATAAAGTTTGACTGAAAAGAAGCTGTTTAAACATTTGACCTTCACTGAGGAACGTCTGCTGTTCCGAAGGAGTCTCATTTAAGAAAATACGTGATGAATCGAAGGCCTGCTGCACACAGTCTGCAGATTAATCCACCCAAAAGTACCAAGTTTCTGGAACCTTCTTTAGAACTAAAGGACTGAAAAACAAAGAACTGGGTGGGAACGGTTCAGCTCACCTTCAACTCAAAAGCTTCAGGACCTGGAACTGGAACATTTGGTACTCCAACCAAAACCTTTCAACACTGAACTACTGGCTACAAAACACAAATATTTAATACTGCAGTAAGTACATTAATTACCAGAACCATTAAATAACTGGAACCATTAAAATGTGAAACTTCACATTTGTTCTGCAACAGCAGCTACTGGAACTGATACCTCTAATAGTGGAGCAAGTGTCTTCTGCACTTCAGTACTGAAACAGGCACATGTGGGAACAAAGCTGGAACCACTGGAACTGGTACTGGACCATGTGGAACTAGAACAGGTAAATTTGATAGCAGAACTATACCTTTTGGAATAAAATGGGAACAAGTGGAACTGGAACATGGGTGCTGTATTGGTATTAAAGAACTAGAACAGGTATATTTTGTACTGGATGTAGAGTAACTAGTACTGGAACAAGTACAATTGTAAAAAAAAAAAAAAAAAGGCTGGAACCACTGGTACTGGACCTGTGGAACTAGAACAGGTACATTTGCCAACAAAACTGGAAACACTGTACCGCACGGTACTGGACTCTGTGGAACTAGAACAGGTACATTAGCCAACAAAACTGGAAATACTGGTACCGGTACTGGACTCTGTGGAACTAGAACGGGTACATTTGGCAAAAAAAAAAACTGGAACCCCTGGTACTGTATCGTGTGGATCTAGAACAGGGACATTTGATAGAACTGGAACCCATAGAACTATACATTTAGGAATAAAAAGTGGAACAAGTGGAACTGAAACGGGGTGCTGTACTGGTATTTAAGAACTAGAACAGGTATATTAAGTGCTGGAATTAGAATGACTAGTACAGGAACAAGTACATTTGGAACAAAGCTGGAACCACTGCTACTGGAACAAGTGGAACTAGAACAGGTACATTTGATAGTAGAACTATACCTTTAGGAATAAAATGGGAACAAGTGGAACTGAAACAGTAACGCTGTACTGTTATTAAAGACTTAGAATGGGTATAATTAGTACTGGAATTAAGACATTTGGTTGTGGAACCATTCGTCCTAAATGTGAAACATTTGATATTAGAACCAGAAAGGAAATGCTGCCTTGAGTTAATGGAACATGTAACTTCAATACTGGAACTGGTGTTTCTGGAACTGAAACAGGCCATTTTCTTAGTGAAACTGGTGCCGTTGGTGCTGGAACAGATACCTTTGGAAACTTGTGGTACTGGAACTAGAACATTTAATAATAGAACAAGTACAATTTGTCCTGGACCTCTTACCTTCAGTACAAGAACTGGAACCTTTTAGCACTGAAACTACTACTAAATACATTTGGTATTGGAAGAGCTAAATTTGGTACTGGACATCAAATCTTTACTACTGGAACTAAAACAAAACATTTGGTACTACAATATGTACACTCAATACCCAAACTCAAACCTTTGGTATGGCAGCTGGATCTTTGATACTGGAACTCTGACCATTGGTAGTGGAACTTCAATACTCAGCACTGATGGAATTTAAACCACAGGTTCGATTCCAAATAGAAACTGATCTGTTCCAGTACCAGATGAACTAGTTCCATTATCAAAGACTTCAAACCTATGGTACTGGAGCACAAACCTTTGATACTGGAACAGGTAGTGGGTCTGCAAACTGTAGCACTGACATTACAATATTTCATACTGAAACAGGAACATTTGGTACTGGAACTGGAACATGTGGAACTAGAACTTCATCCAGTGGTACTGGAACATGAACTCTCTGTAGTGGTGTAACTTAAGTCGCAGTCTCGAGTCCCAATATGGAATGGATCTGTTCCACTACCAAAGACTACACGTCCACAAGTGGTACTGTTGAACATATGGTACTGGAACTTGAACCCTTGGAGCAGGTACAGGTAGTGGGTCTTGAACCTGTGGTACTGATATTAGAGCATGTCATATTTAAACAGGAACATTTGGTACTGGAACTCTGACCATTAGTACTGGAACACTCGGTAGTGGTGGATTTTAAGACCAGTTACAGCACTAAAGTTTAAGTTCCAGTACCACACTCTTGAGTCCCACTATGGAATTGATCTGTTCCAGTACCAAACACTCCATGACCACAAGTGGTGCTGTCAAACCTATGGTACTGGAACTCAAACCTTTGATGAAGAGGTAGTGGGTCTCCAAACTGTGGTACTGATCTTTGAACATGTCACACTAAAACAGAAACATCTGGGCTCTGGAACTGGAACCTGTAGTATATTTATTACTGAAACTCTAATCATCGGTACTGGAACATAACTCGGTAATGGTGGAACTAAAGTTACACTCTCAAATCCCACTATGGAATGGATCTATTCCAGTACCAAACACTCCATGACTCCAATTGGTACTGTTGAACCTATGGTGCTGGAACAGTTAGCGGATCTAGAACCTGTGGTACTGAAATTAGAACATTTACACTGAAACAGGAACTTTAGGTACTTGAACTCTAACCATCGGTACTGGAACATGAACACTGGTTAGTGGTGGAACTTAAGTCTCGGTTTTGAGTCCCACTACGGAATGGATGTGTTTCCCGTACCAAAGACTCCACTACCATAAGTGGTACTGTTGGTAACTGGAACTCAAACCTTTGGTGCTGGAACAGGGTGGTACTGATATTAGAACACTTTTATGCTGAAACAGGAGCAATAGGTCCTGGAACTCAGACCTTTGAGTGAGACTGGAAGTGGAACCTGTGATAACTGGACTAGGCACATTTGTAACTAATAGTAGAAGGACTAGAACAGGAACCTTTGCTACTGGAACCGGGGACCTTTTGGAACTAGTACTGGGAATCTTGGGTACAGTCTGTAACTTTGTACTTTGAACACCATCTTAAAAAAAATCAAACAGTTCCTGGTTTATTTGTTGAGTAAAAAGATGTCAGAGACGCGTTTTGTTTTTATGTCATTGGATTTATTATCGTAATTGAAAAACGTAACACTTATAATAGCTGCAACACTTAGCGCGAGACATTGGACTTCGTAGACACGTCATAAAGCTACATTCGCGTTAAAAACTTGCAGTTCGCGCCCTTTGCGATGGAAAATGTTCGGGCTTGGCTTTGGTGAGCTTGAAGTTCGAAGACAAAAAAGACGAAAAAATGTGTTAGACACGAACTTTAGACGGCCTTAGGCAAAAGTTCAAAATGACGTAGATTAATATAATTTAACCTTCGCACGGAACGAACTCAAAACGAGCTACGGCGTTTCTGCAGTCGAACGCGTACGTTTACAAACAGCAACACGGATGAGCGTAAAAACCACGAAATGAGGTGTGTGCAAAAGTTTTGGCACCCTGACCGTTCACTAGTGTTCTTTATAAGGTCTCGTTACTGGTCTATTGAAACGTTTCGCATTTAGGTTTGTTACCCTGCCGAGGATCTGTGATAAAAGACAACGCGCAAATGTGTCGGCACCCCCAATCGAATGATCGTTGACATCAAACGTTCGGAGCGGGGCACGGCTCCGGTTCTGGGCGTCAGTACGAGTCCGTTCACCTGACAATAAGCAATCGGGAATGCTGATGTAACCCTTTGTCTGTTATTCCAATAATCGTTATGAAAACAGCATTAAATCAGGCGTTAGGAAAGTTAAAACTGTAGTAGCGATCTTTCCGTTCTCCATCCGGCGCATCAGTCAGCTGACGGTCACGATGGGCTCCACCGAAAGGATGTCGGTCCTCCCCGACTGGCCGACAGAGGTGGTCCTGAGGGCGTGGCTCTCCTTGCGATCGGACGGCTGCGACGAGCCCTGGCTCTCCGGCCAGGCGGCTCTGTGACTCCTGTTGGGCGGCGGCGGCGTCTGGTCGGCCTCCTCGCCCCGCCCGTCGGTGCCCCGGCCCCGGGCGCGCCCTTTCCTGCACATGCTCATCAGGTAGGTGAGCTCGGCCCTGAAGCTCTGGTTGAGCCAGCAGTAGATGAAGGGGTTGTAGCAGGTGGAGCTCATGGCCAGCCAGTGGAAGCTGAAGTAGGCGGCGTTGCTGGAGTGGATGGCATGGCTGGACAGCAGCACCACGTAGCAGTTCAGCGGGAACCAGCAGACGGCGAACACCAGCACCACCATCACCAGCATCTTGATGGTGCGCTTCCTCTTGCGCCGCTGCAGGAAGTACTGCTCGCTCGTCACGTCCCCGATGGCGTTGCGTCGCCACAGCCGCCGCGCCACCGCCGAGTACGCCGCCGTGATGATGAGGAGCGGGAGGACGTACAGCAGGACGAAGGTGGCCAGGTCCAGGTACTGCCGGTACCGTTCAGAGGGGTCGGGGAAGTCCGGCACGCACAGGGAACGCACGACGTCCTTACTGCGGGACGCAGAGAGAGACGGAGGCGCTCAGGGCTCATCGTTACGCTCATAATAATTACAATAGCCAAAATATCGATGACTAATTAACAATCGACGCTTCCACTGATCCTCGCCCAGCCTGCCCTCCCCTAAGCTAACCTAGCTACCGTTGCCTCTACCGATGCCGTATACGGACACCACATGCAAACCTTTGGGCGCCCTCTCCTGTCAAATCAAGTCAAGTCAGATTTATTTCTATAGTGCTTTTTACAGCTGCAGCTTTATAATTTTAGGTCATCTTCTATAACCTAAGGCCAATCTCAAATCGAGCAAGCCTAGGGCGACAGTGGCAAGGAAAATCTCCCTAAAGGTTATGAGGCAGAAAGACTCAAAAAGGGACCCGACCTGCTTGGCTGGCCCAGATGATGAATGTAAGATTGAAACTAACTTATGTAGACAAATAAGTCTGCATTAATAGTTCAAAAAACAGAATCACAGTAAACATTAACAGATAAATGTGGTTCCGCCACAAACAAAAAACCATTATAAAACTGTCTGGTAATGGGTAATGTATGGGTTAGATAGGTTAATAACCTTAAAAACACGGACGATAACCTTATTGTGTATGTGAATGGACGTTACGTAACATCAGAAAGAGAAACCAGACACTCTGTGCTTTGTGGGAGTGGAATTTGAGCCTAAAGCACTAATACTTCATGAATTGTAAATAGTTTACTCTCTGTATGCTTGATTAGCTTCGTCTTCAAAAAGCTTTGTGGACGTTTAACTCATTTTCTTCCTCGTTTTCTCTCAATCCTTGCCTGATTATAATATCTGCCAGACAGCGGGTACATAATAATCGGGAATTAAATCAGAACATCATAAAGCGCCGCGTACAAAACAGGCCAAATCAGAAAGAACAAACATTGTGTGATCTTGCAAGTCATTTGCAATGTTAGGCAAGCGAAATGGTTTTTATGAATTCTAATAGCACATGCTTGGGTGGTTTTTGCACGAGATGCTCAACCTTTTTTTAAACTTAACCTTAACGTCAAAAACCTAAGGAGCTTTCTAACTGAAACAGCTTTACGATCGCTGAGCTGCACGTGTACTGGTGCAGCATCTTTCTCTGAGATCGAGGCAAGGCCACGAGTTCATAGTTTGTTCCTCATTGGTGGAATGAGTTTCCCACACCAATCAGATTCTGTCCCTCTTCAAAAAATCCCTAACACGATGCTGTTTTAGACTCTGCATTTGTGTTGTGTCTGCTCTTTTGTGTTCGTTTTTTTCAGTTATCAGTTTCTAAATGAGCTCTTAGTATTTGTTATTAAAAGTGCCCTTGGAGTCTGAGTAGCGTTCGTTTCTCCTCCGGCTCGTACAGAACGCTTACACATCAGAGTGCTTGGCTAAGATGTTTGCACATTTTGGGACTTGCTCTGGATAAATGACCGCCTTCACTGCCCTTCCCTAGAGTCACCAGATCCATCACTCTCCTTAACGATTAACTGTTACAGTTCAACTGCAGGACTTTTATTCAATCTATTAACCTACTACTAATTGATACAAGCTACTGTTTACACATGACTAGAGGGAGTGGTGGAGAGTAAGGACGTACATGTAATTCGTTAGTAGTATACGCATTATAGTCATTTTTTTGTTTAACTTTACTTGCTTCCGTTTTGGGTGACTAGAAGCAAGCACACCAACCAGGGTATAGGTATCTCCCAGAGGGAGAAACAAGCGGAGCAATAAAAACTACATCTTTGCAGCCCAGCCACCGGGGTTAAATACGCTCGTTTCTCACAGCTTCTGCAGGCTGTACAGGTTCCTGCTCTCTTACGAAATACCTGCTCGTCCTAACTACTCTATGTCACATAAAAGACAATTTCTTGTTCCATAAGTGTGCATTCCCTGGTTTTATATTTAACCTGAGCTCATTCCGCCAGACTTTTGGAGCAGAAAGTGACAAAAAAAAAGATTTGATACTAATTCCTTGTCAGACGAACACAAAGGAAAGATGGCAGGTCCCCATTTTTCAGCTGGGTTCAATCAGAAAGGAGTGTGTGACAGAGACGTGACTCTTTAGCCTACGCTGACGTGGTTTGTGTCTTTTTATAGAGATTCATATCTGTGCTTATGAATATCTTAGCCCAGCTTCTACTGTTTGATTTGCAGTCTGAACTGGCATACTGTCGCATACACACAAATACACATACACACCTGTAGACAAAGGTGAGGAGGTTCTGGAAGATGGCATGCGGCAGTGAGAAGCAGCTGGCCATCAGCCATATGAAGACGATATAAATGGCACCCTGACCGGTGCGCATCCTTGGCTTCAAAGGATACAGGATTACCTACACACACACACACACACACACACACACACACCACTTACTTAATATTTACATTTAATCACTAGGAACCAAGCTTACGAGTGCCCACAGCGACTTGTGACCGATACAGGGTATTTCCGACTGTTAAGACCGTGCAGCTTGGGCAATGCTGCCACTTTGTTACCCTTACCTTGCCCACCTGTACCACCACAAAGGTCAGGGACATTTTGTACACTCATAACTCCACAACCATCCAACTGTAACCTCAGAATAAAAAGTTCTGATGTTTTAACCTTGTACTTGTAGGACCTCATTAGTGAATGTTTTGGGGAAAACCAAAAGATTCCTTAAAGGATTACGTTTGGTTACTGAGGTGAAGGTGAAGGTGTGGGTGTTAGATGTTACATGAATATCAGTGGAAAAGTCCCCAAAAACACAGGTTTACCAAGACTGCTTGTGCGTATCCATCAGAATCTGTTCGCTTTAAACAACTGGGGAACTAAAAAATGTCTGATATTTTGTCTAATTCATGTCTGAATGACAGAGCAAACCTTGTGACACCTGCTGACAAAAATGAGAATTGCAGCCTCAAAGACAGAAAACAACACACAGTCACATTTTTCCCTTTCCTTATCAGTAAGTGTTCAACTTTTATAAAATATGCAAAAAAAATAAAAAAAACAAAAAAAACACAAAACAAAAAAAAATTATATATATATAATATATATATGTATTGTGTGTGTGTGTGTGTGTGTGTACCTGCCGCCTGTCCAGGGCAATGGCTGTAAGTGTGAGCGTTGAAACAATGCAGAGAACAGTACTGCACCAAACCGGCTGATGTGGCACATTCCCCCGTCCGAAAACCCCCGTACTGTTCACAAAGCGTACCTGCAGAACGCACACACAATCCTTAACATTACTTACCTCCTTGTTGCTACACTCAGTTCATTTGATCAGTTCCACTTCCCATATAGTTGTACGTATTGTAGTTCTACAATGAAACAGCCTGTAGTCCATCTGTGTCTCTACTTTTCCCTTTACTCTGTACTCTAATGGTCAGGACCCCAACAGGACCCAGCAAGATCAGGTCCTATTTGGGTGGTGGATCATTCTCAGAACCGTGTTACAAAATACACTGTGCTGTGCTGGTACGACTGGATCAGACACAGCAGTGCTGCTGGAGTACCTCAGTGTCCAACCGCCAGCATCCTGTAGGTGCCAACAACAGATGAGCTCCCGTCTCTGACTTTACATCTACAACGTGGACCAGTATGGTAGATGTGTCTAACAGAGCGCACAGTGAGCGAAACTCCAGCAGCACTGCCGTGTCTGGTCTGCGCTGGTCCTGGAGCGGGTCCTGACCATTACAGCACAAAGAGGACGGACAAAGTATGTAGAGAAACAGATGGACTGTAATTGTAGAGCTACAAAGTGCTTCGATAAGGGAAGTGGAACTGATAAAATAGACAATCGAGAGGTGTACCTAATAAAGTGGCCAGTGAGTGAATATAATACTTCTACTAATAATAGTCAGCAAGTCCAGCATCTGTAAGTATGCCGCTCGGCAGCACAGGATGCTAGTATGGTTCCTCCATAGATACAAGTCCAAATCACAGGCCTATTAACTATTGTTACGTACACCGTGTGGCCAAAAGTACGTAGACACCCCTCTAATCGGTGATTATTAGTATTATTAGTATTATCTCTGTTACAGTATCATTATATGAAGCATACAAGCATGAGATCTCCAGCTTTCTGTCCTGTCATTCTAAAACAAAGTTCAAAATGCACAACTCCATCAGACATTTGTGGAATGAACTGGAATGCCGACCGAGAGCCTGTGAAGCGTGCTGTCCAAAACAAGCTGTTCCAAGCTTCTAAGAAGAGAGAAACTCGTCATTAATCTCCGTGTTTCAGTGTCCACAAACATTTGGCCATTGGATTATTTTTCCTGCGAGTGTAGCGTTCAGCAGTGTGTGTGTGTGTGTGTGTGTGTGTGTGTACCAGGGTGAACGGGGTGTTGAGGAGCGTGATGAAGATGTCCGCCACGGCCAGGTTGGCAATGAAGAGGCTGGTGGCCGAGCGCGCGCGCTTGTTCTTCATCACCACGTGACACACGAGCACGTTGCCGAAGAGAGACACGACGATGATGACGGAGTAGCTGAAGATGAGGAGCGCGCGCACGGCCGCGTGCTGCCTCTCCGCGCCCTCGCGCTTCCTGCCCGCCAGCGAGCGCCAGTCCGCGAGCGCGCCGTCGTCCAGCGCGTATAGGCTCGAGCCGTTCGCGCCGCTCTCCTCGAGCAGCTCGTGCAGCGACGAGCCGTTGAGGCCGCGCGCTCCCGCAAAGCAGAGCGACAGATAGGTGAGGGAGAAGAGCGCGCGCGAGCAGCGCATGCCTCCGAACGATTAACCGTGGATGGAGAGAGGAGAGGAAAGTACCGAGAAAGGAACGGAGAGAGGAAGAGACTCATAGATAAAGAGACGGGTAGAGAAGCAGATAAAAACAAACAGATAAATACATCAACAGATGCAAACATACATAAACAGAGAAATAATTAAAGAGAAAGATAAATAAATAGAGATAAACAAACAGAGAGAGAGAGATAAATAAACAGACATAAACAGCTAGACAAACATAAACAGACAAAAACAAATAGATAAATAAATAGATAGATACAAAAACAGATAAACAGACAGATAAATAAATAGATTAAGAGATAGATAAATAAGATAAATAGATAAACAAAAAGAGACAGACAAATAAACAAATAGGTAAATAGACAAAATAGTCAAAATAAAAAGATAAAGGCAGACAAATAAAAACCAGCTAGACAGATACAAAATGAACAAACGTAAATAGACAGACAGATAGATAGAGAAACAAATAAATAAAACGATAAATAGTAGATAACTTAGATAAACATGTAGCTAAACAAAGACAGGCAGATACATAAACAAACAGATAAACAAATACACAGTCAGATAAACAAACAGACAGAAATAAACCGATAAATAAATAATCAGACAGATGAAGAATGGACAGATATATCAGGTCCGGTGAGAATTTATCATCATGATGGAGCCAAAAAGTTCGGAAAAGTAAAGCCCAGGCTGCTGCTCAGATCCTCTGCAGCCAGAATCATAAAGGATTCCGAGTCAGTCCATTTCAAACCGCATCAGCACCACGATCGAGCTCGAACTGTGCACGTGCTCCTTTTAACCAAATCCAACGCGCACTCGTCGACACCCAAGCGGATGGATGACAGTGCACGCGCACGTGACGGTACCTGGTACCTGCACGGAGCGCGCACCGGGCATTGCGTACAGGCTACTCGCCGCGCTCTCACTGATCCAGCGGAGAGCGCGAGGCGGCTTTTAAACGCGCGCGGCCTCACGGCGCACGTGCGCGCGCGAGCTGGAATCTCTGCCAAACCAGAGGTTTTTTCTTTTTTTTTTACTGTTGGATTTTAAATCTCCATCGTTCTAAACCGAGTTGAATCACCTTCCCATTTAATCCCGGTTGCACTGAATACAAGCTGGGAAACTTTAGAGAGACCAATTAACCTATCGCACCCCGTGGCCACACAGGTGGCAAAAAATGCTGTATGCAGATGCCACAAGGATGCCAATTTAAGCAGTGCAATTATTAAGTGGTGCCAGTCCAGGTCCAAAGAAGATGGAACCATACTGTCCTACATGCCTGGATTAACCTGGAGGTTTATCTCATCTTGATTTCTTAGCCTTTGTAGCCAAGCGCGTTTTGGCTGTATGACCAGATTTAGGATAATTGGGACTTTCTGAACCGAACTGAACTGTGAGCTGAATAAATAACACACGAGAGGAAAGATACAAGACGGAAAATTCAGCGAACCGTAAGAAGAACAGAACCAAAGCTGCAGAATTTACATCACGAAGCACCAGTTAAATAAAACGCTGACTTCAGATAAGGTCTGGATCAAATGCACTTCTTACAGTCGCTCAAAATCAATAATATCCTCCAGAGCCTGGACTTCTCTGGATGCCTCTGTTTTGCTCTGGGCTAGGACTCGCATGGCTTCCCGTCTCTCAAACGCCCCCGGCGCTAAACATCCAGATGCCTCTGGGAGAGTGTCTGATTTAATGCCCAGTGACGTCCAGCATGCCAAAGTCAGAGCTGCTCTGAGTCTCAGTACGGGCGTGCAGATGTGTGGAAAGCTGAAGTTTGAACCGTTTAGAACTGGAGAGAGCAATTAGTATTAGCCTCTATTCATTTCGGTGGGCTCTGCTCACACGGCAAATGTCCCAAAAAAGTGCTCTTTGGTTAGCACCCTTTGATCTAACCGCTTGAGCTGCAAACGTCATTGGACTCGCTATGCCAGAAACCCTGTCTGGCTCCGGAGACAAAATGCTTGATTGATGATTCCTGTAATTATTGGAACAAAAGAACTGCAAAGTGACAGATGTCATAACGTGCCATCCAATAACGTTATCCTATAATTGAGCTACTTAATCCTTAAATGTCCTTACCAGATACGTTAGCTGTTGCAGTATAATAGTTGGAATGATCCAAACGCCTCTGGCGCACAAAGTATTACTAAACACAATGTAGAGGAATGAGATCGCTGTGCCAGGAGGACGAGAGTACAGAGAGATGGACCAGAGAGCAGAGAGATAGACCAGGAGCAGAGATTTGGACTAGAAAGCAGAGATATTGACCAGAGCGCAGTGAGATGGACCAGAAAGCAGAGAGATGGACCAGAAAGCAGAAATATGGGCCAGAGAGCACAGAGATGGACCAGAGAGCAGAGAGATGGACCAGAGAGCAGAAAGATGGACCAGAGTCCAGAGAGATGGACCTGAGAGCATAGAGATGGACCAGAGAGCAGAGATATGGACCAGAGAGCAGAGATATGGACCAGAAAGCAGAGATTTGGACCAGAAAGCAGAGATTTGGACCAGAAAGCAGAGATATTGACCAGAGCGCAGTGAGATGGACCAGAAAGCAGAGAGATGGACCAGAAAGCAGAAATATGGGCCAGAGAGCAGAGAGATGGACCAGAGAGCATAGAAATGGACCAGAGAGCAGAAAGATGGACCAGAGTCCAGAGAGATGGACCTGAGAGCATAGAGATGGACCAGAGAGCAGAGATATGGACCAGAGAGCAGAGATATGGACCAGAGAGCAGAGATTTGGACCAGAAAGCAGAGATATGGACCAGAAAGCAGAGATATGGACCAGAGTCCAGAGAGATGGACCAGAGTCCAGAGAGATGGACCAGAGCGCAGAGAGATGGACCAGAGCGCAGAGAGATGGACCAGAGCGCAGAGAGGTGGACCAGAGAGCAGAGAGATGGACCAGAGTCCAGAGAAATGGACCAGAGCACAGAGAGATGGACCAGAGAGCAGAGAGATGGACCAGAAAGCAGAGATATGGACCAGAAAGCAGAGATATGGACCAGAGAGCAGAAATATGAGTCGGCACACAGAGACCAACCAGAGCACGGAGAGACAAATCACAACACAGAGAGATTAACCAGTTGCAGAAATATGAACCAGAGTGTAAAGAAATTAACCAGAGCGCATAGAGATGGACCAGAAAGCAGAAATATGGACCAGAGAGCAGAGAGATGAACTAGCTTACTGAAAGACGAACCAGAGTGCACGACCATCACAAACTCTGTTCCCTGTGGGCTACTGATGCTTCTATGATATATAGAATGTAGTGAATAGAGGTTGGGGGACCATTTTGGACACAGCCCAGAAGTACGAGTGCACCAGAGGGTCAAACGGCAGAAATACGATGGCAGTTAAAATATTGGTTATTTCGACAGCTTCAGCCTTCTACAACTTTTGGTACCTCTGGTACAGATCCTCGGAAATGCTTTGATTAGATCGGACAAAGATTTTTTTTTTTCTCTTTTAAATAAAGCAGGCGGCACTGCAGGACACGCTTCCCTTTGGAGACCAAGCTTGAGGAGGTTGACATCTTTCAGGCTGGACCATGAATGATTCATTGAAGCGTTAAATAAAGATGAAGGTACGTTTGCTTGGGGGATTAGTTCGGACGTGTCGCTGCGGCTCAGACCAGACATCAGGTAACTGGTGCAAAAATCTGAATGCCTACAAACACAGCACCCTGTCATCAGCCCTGGCAGGCTTCAGCCCAGGCCGTTCTCCTTTGTGACCCATGCCAGCGGTCGGTGCAGCTGAAAGTGTGAAACTTGAATGTGGAATTTCTTTCAATGCTAAACGGTGCCGTGACAAATCTAAGCGGCTGCATTTGGGGGGCGAAGAAAAGGCGAGAGAAGGACTTAAGTCCACTTAAGTTCAAAGCTGCGGCTGGGATCCATTGAGGTGTGCTTTTAGCGGGCGCGGTTTGGCACTCTCGGGCTCTCGCACAGAGATCACACAGGTCCTGATTAAAGCCTCGTTTGAACATGACATCTCAGGTGTTTTAAAGGGATCTTTAAATATTTTAATAGACTTCCAAAATCTAAAATAAAGATGAAAGCGTACCTGTTTAACGCGCCTCCACAGGACCAGAGATGGAGACACTGACGTGTCTGCACGCGTCGCTCTGGTACGCGAATGCATCGGACACAGTAGTACCCCTGGGAGGATACCAGTGTACCCATTCAATAAATCACCACTCTACAGTTTAAGGTGCACTAGGGGTTCACACCCTTCTTATACAGTGAGCACAGTAAGCATGCAGAACACACAGAGAGCAGTGGTTCCTAAAATTTTTCTACAGAGTCCCCTTTATGTAGATAACAATATTTTTGCTGTGCCTCCCCCTGGAGGCGCGTCACCCACTTTGAGAACCACTGAACACAGCGTTACCTCAAACCAAGTGCCTTCTACGCTGAACGTGCCCTCAAAATGTTCAGACTGACCTTTAATACGCGTCCTCCTGCAGAGTTAAGGGTCTGATGGAAACACAGACAGGTTGTGACAGAGACGGACGGAGAGCCTTTACAAAAAGGGAAATCTTTACAAAGCACCCCTCTCTCCCGCCAGTGCACGGGTACTAATAAGAAACAAGCAAACTTCACTTTCTGCAGGTAACTCTGCTACTTTGAAGAAAGAAACATCTACACTTAAGCATAAACGTTACTTAACTTACTTAAAATCAAAACCAAACGATTCTAATGTCAAAACAGGTCGAAGTGCAGGTGGTGAAGTCAGGCACTCCTCATGTGCTGCTGCCCAATTCCCCATTCTTAATCCCACCGCAAGAGCTCCTCCCTAAAAACCCGTGGAAACCGACCTCTTATCATCGTACCTCGGTACACGATCTCATACACAGTCAGTTAGGTTTAGTCCCGAGGTTAGTCCTTGAGCTGTGGTGGCTTTAAGTTTTAAAGATTTAAAAACAAACACCTAGAGATTAACTGGAAAGGGGTTTGTAATTACAGCCAGCGTGTTGTAAAATGAACAACCAGGAAAAAAAGAATGAGCAAGTGGATGCCGGCCACCGCAAAGCTCTGCTGGGGCTAATCTTAAACCGGAATTGCATTTCCAGCAGGAAATAAACAGTGCTTGAAAAAAAAGTGTGTGTGTGTGTGTGTGAATGGCAGGTGTGAAAGCCGTTGGAAAGAATAATAAGAAGTGAGAGGGAGAGAGTAGAGTGGCTGTGTGTGTGTGTGTGTGGGCATGACAGGTGTGTCTGAAAACTTTTGGAAGGAATAATAAAAAGTGTGAAACATGAGAGAGAAGCAGTGTGTGTGTGGCTGTGTATGTGGTGTCTGTGTGTGTGTATGCATGTTGTGTTTGAAAGTTTGTGAACCCTTTAGAATTTTCTATATTTCTGCATAAATATGACCTAAAACTTCATCAGATTTTCACACAAGTCCTAAAAGTAGATAAAGAGAACCCAGTTACACAAATGAGACAAAAATATTATACTTGGTCATTTATTTATTGAGGAAAATGATCCAATATTACATATTAGTGAGAGGCAAAAGTATGTGAACCTCTAGGGTTAGCAGCTAATTTGGAGGTGAAATTAGAGTCAGGTGTTTCAATCAATGGGATGCCAATCAGGTGTGAGGGGGCACCCTGTTTTATTTAAAGAACAGGGATCTATCAAAGTCTGCTCTTCATAACACATGTTTGTGGAAGTGTATCATGGCACGAACTAAAGGGTTCACAAACTTTCAAGCACCACTGAATGTGCTGTATGTTTGTATGTATACATGTGCTGTGTGTGTTTATGTAGCAGAACATGTCACAGCAGGTAACTGGGTCTCACACACCGAGTGTCCTGTGTTAACATCGTCGTCAGTTAAAATTAGAATTTTGTTCTTTAGAATCTGAATTCCTGACCATTATGCCATTCATTTCTATGAGACATTGTGAATATTTAATTGTAAATTTATTAAAAACTTCACATCCGATTGACTCCAAAATACGAAGCGCACCTCTCACCGCCGAGACATTCGAAACGCCGTTCGAATGGAGTGTGTACGTTAGGCAATTAATTATTAATATTGAATTATTTATTAATTATTAACTGCAGAAATCTCCAGAAGAATAAAAAGACATCAGAAAAAGTATGGGGGATATAACAACAGCACAGAGCTTTGCACGCACTAGAATACACCACTTAATGGTGGGCGGCTCGGACCTGGGAGCTCAGAGGGTGAGGAAACGAAGCGAAGAATGAAAAAGTGTAGTGCGGCACAAACCATAAGAAGTGAGCCAGAACGGACAGAAGAGGAATGAGGGTGGAACAGAGAGGCTTTTACCATCAGGCAGCCGGGCCTATTCACCATCAAATAGGCTGTTACTGAAGTGTTGTGTCTTGTGCTGAGCTCTAATCTGGAGCGTACGTTTATTTCAGACAGAAAAGACGCAGGAACAACTGGGGGAACGAAGACGTAAATCAAAGTCCATTTGGGATTTCAGACGTTCTCAGTCGAATGAATAAGGAGGTCAGACGGGGCGAGACCTCAAAAGCTACGGGGATTCTCCAGGACGATCCGATCACCTTCGACTCGACGTCTTAAACGGGTCGAACTCATCCTGAGGGAGGGAGAGAGATCAAGAGGAGACATTTTTAAACCTGCTAACAACGAGAGGAAGAAACTGATTTGCTAAGAACACGTGTACCTAATAAAGTGGCCTAACAAAGAGGTAAGAACTGGGGAAGCTATCTATAAAGGACATCATTTATAAGTGAGAATGTGTACATAATAAAACAGAATGCAAATCACGTGCATTTATGCTCATTTAGTAGACTAAACACTGTGAGAGCTACACAGGAACATCGGAATATTACAATTGAATATGAATGCAGGAGGACACCACATGGGCAAAAGTTTGTGGCCGCCCAAAAATGACATCCAAAACATGGCTTGTTGGAAGCGGAAACCTATAAAGGTGTCCTACTCAGAGTCACTGTTTGTCTATGGAGAATCCAGACGCTTTAGATGAACGTGTCACAGGTAAGAAATAGCAGTTCAATAATGAGCATGGTGTCCACAACGTTTGTCTATCTATTGTATAATAACCATTAAAAAAGCATAAAGCTGTGAAATGGAGCAGGAGATACCAAGTGTGTGTGCGTTTGTTCTTACATCGTCGTCATCATCAAAGCAAACTCCTTTATACGACTGGCTCTGGCTCTGGGAGCCCCTCCTACTGGAAGACAGGGACGACGTTCTACAAGAGACATCATACAGATGTATATCATTCTACTGAATCATTTCACTCCGACTGAACACTCCTGATCACCAGAGCTTACTTCTGGGCAGGTCTGGACGTCTGTACGAAGGACACGGCGTCGTCTGAGTCGCTGTCCTCTATGGTGACCTGAAGAGAGAAACGTATTAAGAAAGTCTAAGAAAGTCGGATTGATTCCTATAGCGCTTTTTACAGCGGAGCATTGTCTCAAAGCAGTTTCACAATTTTACATTCTGTTATCTAAGCCCCATCCTAAACTGAGCAAGCCTATGGTGGCAGTGGCAAGGGGATTTCAACCAAGTTAGCTAATTAACAAGTTCACAGTAATAGTTTACTTAAACAGAAGCTAAATAAATATTAACAGAGAGAACATGTTAGGCCACAAGCAGGAGTGTGTCCTAATACTTTGACCATGTGCGAGTTTCTGTCTCAATACTTTTGGCCATGTGCAGGATTGCGTCCTAATACTTTTGGCCACATGCAGGATTGCGTCCTAATACTTTTGACCACGTGCAAGTTTCTGTATCAATACTTTTGGCCATGTGCAGGATTGCGTCCTAATACTTTTGGCCACTTGCAGGACTGCGTCCTAATACTTTTGGCCACATGCAAGTTTCTGTCTCATACTTTTGGTGGCCACGGGCAGGATTTGCGGCCTAATACTTTTGGCCACTTGCAGGATTGCGGCCTAATACTTTTTGGCCCCACCCTTGCATAGGATTGCGTCCTAATACTTTTTGGCCACTCTTGCAGGTTTGCGTCCTAATATGGGGGGGGGGAACTTTTGGGGCCACTTGCAGTGATTGCGTCCTAATACTTTTGCCACAGGCAGGATTGCGTCCTAATACTTTTTGGACCACTTGCAGGATTGGCGTCCTAATACTTTTGGCCACTTTCAGGATTGCGTCCTAATACTTTTGGCCACTTGCATAATTGCGTACCTAATACTTTTGGGCCACTTGCATGATTTGCGCCAATACCTTTTGGCCACATTGCAGGATTGCCGTCCTAATACTTTTGGCCCATGCAGGATTGCGTCCTAATACTTTTGGCCCTTGCGGATTGTGGTCCTAAAAAAAAAAAAAAAAAAAAGTCCTAATACTTTTGGCCACATGCAGGATTGTGTCCTAATACTTTTGGCCACATGTGAGTTTGCTTCCTGATACTTTTGCCAAGGTGTGGGTTTGTGTCCTAATACTTTTGGCAATATGCAAGTTTCTGTCTCAATACTTTTGGCCATGTGCTGGTTTGTGTCCTAATACTTTTGGTCACATGGTGAGTGTCACAATACCTTTGGCCACAAAGGGGATTGTGTCCTAATACTTTTGGCCCTGTGCAAGTTTCTGTCTCAGAACTTTTGGCCATTTGTAGGTTTGTGTCCTAATACTTTTGACCACTTGCAATCGTGTGTCGTAATACTTTTGGCCACAAGCAGGATTGTGTCCTAATACTTTTGGCCACATGCAAGTTTCTGTCTCAATACTTGTGTAGTTGTGTGTCCTAATACTTTGGCCATTTGTGGGTAAGCTCTAACGAGGTGAGGTGAGGAGATTTTGGAAAAGCCATTCCTTTAAACACAATCACAGAGAACAGGAGGAATTCGACTTGTATTGCCACGTACGATCACTCCAGAACACACCAACAAAACGTCGCGCTATGAAGAATGAAAAATCAATCCCACTCAGCTGGAGACGCCTTTCTCCTGAACAAAAAGCCTCTACAATTCCATCAGAGACTCCATAACAGCAGTTTGTGATCACGCTCCCACCGGCAGCTCAAACGTCTGATCAAACGGCTAATCGGTGTAAATCTGCTCAGAAACCGACGTCTAACTAACGCGGCAACCTGCTAGAGTTCATACCTGTTACCATGTCGACGCATCTTCCTGGGCACCAGCGTGTGTGTGTGTGTGTGTGTGTGTGTGTGTGTAAAATCATCAGCAGGTGCTGACGAGTGTGTGCTGAAACAGTACAGCTTAGAATTGACGCCAAATTTCTGCAGCTTACTGCCCGGTGCCATCCACCCACACGCATCCAACTCACACACCCCAGCGCCGGTACAGAAGGTTCCAGTGCCAAAGCTTCCAGTTCAATTATCAAATATTCCAGATCCATTTCCAAATGTTCCACTACTAATTGTCCCTATAGCACTGGCAATGTTCCGGCTCCAACAACAGCTCCTCTGGAGAAGGTTACAGTTCCAAATGTTCCAGTTTCAAGATGCATTTGGAAAAAAGATACTGGTTCCAGTATAAGAAAGTTTCAGTTCCAAGAGCTCCAGTTCCAAAAAGGCATTTGGGGGAAAAAAAGGCTCCGGTTCTAGTACAATAAATGTTCAGGTCCAGAACCACAGGAGTTTCCTCTTCCAGTAGCAAATGATTCAATAGTAAAGGTTTCAGTTCCAGTAGAAAAGGCTCTAAGGTCAAATGTTCCAGTCTCAGTTCAGAATGTTCCTGTTACAGTATCAAATTGCCCAGTTTCAGTACTAAAAGCTCCAGTTCCAAAACGCATTTATTAAAAAGGTACCTTTTCCAGTACAAAATGTTTCAGTTCCGTTACAAAGGGCCTAGGGCCAAAGGATCCAGTATACATATTCTGAATCCAGCTCCATCTGAGTACAGTTCCAGGACTCAACAATATATTCATAAAAAATTTCAGTTCCAGTAGAAAAGGCTTCAGAGCTAATGCATCCAGTTCCATATTCTGAATACGGACCCATTTGGAAAAAGGTATAGGTCCAGGACTCAAGGGTTTGTTCAAACGTTTCAGTTCCAGTACTGCAGTGAAGGTTCCTGTTTCAGTAGCAAATGATTCAGCAGTAAAACTTTCAGTTCCAGCAGAAAAGGCTCTAGGGCTAAAGGTTCCAGTTTCAGTTTAGAATGTTCCTGTGTTAGTATCAAACTGCCCAGTTCCAAAACGTATTTGATAAAAAAGGTACTGGTTCCGGCACAAAAAGTATCAGTTCCAGTAGCAAAGGCTCTGTTGCTAAATGTTCCAGTACAAAATGTACATAAAGTTATGTACAAAAGTAACGGATTCTGTTCCAGTAGCAAATGATTTGGTAGGAAAGGTTTCAGTACCAGTAGAAAAGACTCTAAAAGTCAAGGGTTCCGGTATCAATAGTATATATGAATTAAAGGTACAGTTCCAGGACTCAAGGTGCGAGTCCACAGAAAGGCTCCTGTTCCAGTAAGAAACGATTTCAGTGGTACAGGTTTCAGTACCTGGAGAAAAGGCTGTACAGTCAAAGGTTCCAGTTTCAGTTGTAGTATCCAATTGCCCAGTTTCAGTACCAAAAGCTCCAGTTCCAAGCTGTATTTTGAAGAAAGGTACCAGCTCCAGCACAAAACGTTTCCATTCCAGTAAAAAAAGCTCTAGGGCCAAATATTCCAGTATCTATATCCTGAATCCAGAACCATTTGGGAAAAAGGTACAGTTTCAGGACTTAAGTTTGTTCAAGAAGGCTCTAGAGCCAAAGGTTCCAGTTCCAGTAGCAAATGTCATGTTGCCAGATGCCCTACCAAATTTTTACAGTTCAATTAACATTAACAAATATCAGGTCAAGTAAGAAATTCAACAAATGTTCCTGTGTCATTACCAAAGAACCAAGCGGTCACGTTTCATACTAACAGTCTTGGTTCCAGTACCGATTGTTACTGTTCAAATAGTGAAACAGAGTTCAGTACCAAAG
>JAJAGP010000632.1:67500-293831 GCA_025084515.1 Ancistrus triradiatus | reverse complement strand
CAATTGGAAGAAAATGGAAGACATACAAGACAATTGATAATCTCCCTCAATCTGGGGCTCCACGCAAGATCTCATCCCGTGGGGTCAAAATGATCATGAGAACGGTGAGCAAAAATCCCAGAACTACACGGAGGGACCTGATGAATGACCTGCAGAGAGCTGGGACTAAAGTAACAAAGGCTACCATCAGTAACACACTATGCCAAGAGGGACTCAGATCCTGCAGTGCCAGGCGTGTCCCCCTGCTTAAGCCAGTACATGTCCAGGCCCATCTGAAGTTTGCCAGAGAGCATATGGATGATCCAGAAGAGGATTGGGAGAACATCATGTGGTCAGATATTCTGAGATATTCTGAGTTGCATCCCAAGAACACCATACCTACTGTGTAGCATGGGGGTGGAAACATCTTGCTTTGGGACTGTTTTTCTGCAAAGGGGACAGGACGACTGATCCGTGTTAAGGGAAGAATGAACGATGTATCATGAGATTTTAAGCCAAAAAACATTTCAAGGTCCTGGAGTGGCCTAGCCAGTCTCCAGATCTCATCCCCATAGAAAATTTGTGGAGGGAGTTGAAAGTCCGTGTTGCCCCAAACAAATCACTGCTCTTGAGGAGATCTACATGGAGGAATGGGCCAAAATACCAGCTACAGTGTGTGCCAACCTGATGAAGACTTACAGGAAACATTTGACCTCTGTCATTGCCAACAAAGTATATGTTGCAAAGTATTGAGTTGAACTTTTGTTATTGACCAAATACTTATTTTTCACCATAATTTACAATTAAATTCTTTAAAAATCCTACAATGTGATTTCCTGGATTTTTTTTCCTCATTTTGTCTTTCATAGATGAAGTGTAGCTATGATGAAAATTACAGACCTCTCTCATCTTTCTAATTAGGAGAACCTGCACAATCAGTGACTGACTAAATACTTTTTTGCCCCACTGTACATTCAGTCCTAGAGACAACATTTTTAGTGGTTTATGACAGTATCCTACCACCATGGTGACCCTGGTTGAGTCCCTTATGTTCTGAGGGAGAAGACTCCAGTTAGGGAATCATCCTGTCAGCTTTGTGATGAATCCTGTGAATAGGGTCCCTACTCAAGAAAGGTGGGAATTATAGTAACTTGCAAAAGTGACTTACATGTACCACACGGTGCTGGAAAGAGATAATTTGTGAAGATAGTAAAGATTTGTAAAGATTAACAATATGCTTGCCTTTTCTATTCTGACCCCACTGTTTGGGTATTAACACTCCTGTTCTCTTTATCTCCCTTAGGTTGGAGTCCTGATGCTGACTATCCCAAGTCTGTGGTCAATGAGGCACATCTGCTTCACTGGAATGGTCGTTTTAAACCCTGGGACTACCCATGTGTTCATATTGACCTCTGGGAGAAATGGTTTATCCCTGACCCCTCTGGAAAGTTCGTACTGGTTCGGCCTGAAACGTGAACAGGGCAGAACCTGCTAGTACATGCAAGGTAGAAGTCTAGAGCCTTTCCCAGGTGGAAAACTGTATTCAACAGAAATGGCCAACTGAATAATATGTTGTATGGAGAAAATAGAGTTGATAATTTAGTGAAGGCTTTTGTGGCAAAAAAAACTTTCAAAATAATCTCACTTGCATTAGCAGATTGAACACCTGTGTTCTAACAGTATCTGGCTGGTTGGGTGTACCAAACTAGCCATAATTGTCAAAATCATTTTTTTCAACCCTAGCCAGGGCACCAGTCCATTGCAGGGCACATGCACACACATCCTCTGGGAAATTTAGAGACACCAGTTGACCTAACGCATATCATTGGAATGTGGGAGGAAACCAGAGTACCTAGAAAATACCCATAGAGACATGGGGAGAACATGCAAACTCCACACAGACAGGGACTGGGCAGGACTCAAAGCCAGTTCCCTGGAGCTGTGGCCCTGGAGCTAACCACTGAGCCACTGAGCCACTGTGCCACCCATGTGCAGCTCAATCTCTGTAACTATTCCTGTGCTTCTGTGCTTTTCAATGTACTATCCTTGGCAAAAAATATGGAATCACCAAACACACCGATGTTCACCATGCTTTTTACTTCATAGCAACTTCACAAATAAAACAATGTGGCTTCATGAAGCAAACCTCAAACAAATGAAATGAATTATTTTAATCAATCACATATTTATTGCCCAGATAAAGTAGAGGGAAAAATATGGAATCATCCATCTAAAAAAGCACAGTTAGTACTTTTTGCCTCCTCTCTGGCTTTTATGAAGGCCTGAATTCGTTCAGCCATAGAGTCCTCTAATGAAAAACAACATTCTACAACCCCAAATCAGAAAAATTTGGGATGCAAATAAAAAAGATATGCAGTGTTCTTGAATTTAATTTGACTTTTATTTCATTGCAGACAGTATGAAAGATATTGTTTCATCTTGTCAAGTTCATTTAATTTGTCAATAAACATCCATTCCTGCATTTCAGGCCTGCAACACATTCCAAAAAAAGTTGGCACGGGGGCAAGTTAGGTCTAGTAATGAGGTCAAAAACTAAATAATGGTGTCAATGGGTGATGTTAACAGGTGATTATAATCATTACTTGGTACAAAAGCAGTATCTACAAAAGTCTGCGTCTTTTAGGGGTAAAGATGGGCAGATGACCTCCAGTTTGTCAACAAATTGGTGAGAAAATTATTGAAATGTTTAAAAACAATGTTCTTCAAAGACAGGCTGGAAGGGATTTACATATTTCCCCTCAACAGTGCGTAATATCAGTAAACAGTTCAAGGAGGTTGAAGTCATATCATTAATTAGTTTTATTTAACTCTTAACTAGCCCTAAATTGCTCCTGTCACAACTTATTTTGGAATGTGTTGCAGGCCTGAAATGCAGGAATGGATGTTTAATTACAAATGAAATGAAGTTGACCAGAAAAAAAACATGAAATATCTCAGGTTCGCTCTGTTTGCAATCAAATAAGAGTCAAAGAAAATGTACAGAAAAATGTAAGCATGCATATATATATTTGCATTTGCCATACTGTCTCAGCTTTTCTGATTTGGGGTAGTACATCAAACTGGTTCCAACTTTCTCAAATAGTGGCTGACAGATCAGCTTTGCAGGATGGAACATTTTCTATTGATGAAATAGAAAATGTAGGTATGCCTGTGCATTAATGGTTACGGTAGTGATTGCCATGTCCCTGGTCCTTCACCTGACACATAACACAATATCATAAATGAGTGAGGAAATGATTATTTTCCTTCAGGCAGGTGTCTTTATGTTCCATTAGAACGGAAAGGTTCAAAGGTTCCCACAGCATCACCTTGGCCATTGCAGAGGAGATTGGAATTCATCACTGAATATCACTTTCATCCAATCTCCCACACTTCATGATTGCTTCTCTTTTGCCTACTAACCTTGTTTTCTTCTTGTTGGGTGTTAGTGCTATTTTTTGATTTGCATTTCTATATGTAATCCCATTTCATGCGGCTCATTTCTTGCGCTTCTGTCACAAACACTCACTCCTGTTGCCGCCCATTTTTGTTTATGCATTTCCATTTTCAAGGTGCAAGTGCTGTTTTCTATCCTGACACTTGGATGTAATAGATTTTCCTTTTATAACTTCACCATTTTGTTTGTACTTGCCCCAAATTGTAGACAAAGCTGACTGGGAACAACATACATATTTGGTCACTTTCAGTGCTGGCCTTCCATCATGGAGTTTTATATTCCTTTCCATTGTTTCAGCTGGAACAAAATGCCATTAATTAAATTTAATTTGATTGAGGTATGCTTCACCAAGCCAGCTATTAAACAAATTGTTTGGTGTCATGTCTGTGATTTGATAATGAAGTGAAAAACGGCATTGGCAGAGAGATTCCATCTGAAACATGACCCCCCACCTAAAATAAAGCATATTTAAATAAATATTTGAAAGGCCAAAAACGTGTTAATTTCTGTATTATTCGTTAAGATTGTTAGGTTTAAAAGAAAGTGGACAAAACTTGTTGGCTAATCATTTCATTATTTATCCCAAAAGACACCTCACATTGCAGCAAAGTACTGGTGCAAGTGTTCAGTTTTAATTGGCAAAAGTGGTCATTTTGGATGGCCAGAAGTAGATATCTGACATTTCACTTGAATCCACTTGCTTGGCTGGACTTTGATAAAATTCATAGGCATTCCATAAAAACTTGGTTCTCAAATTAACTGTCCCCACTACCCTTAAACTTCCATAAGTCAGATGTCAGAACCACTCATGCAGGTTGTTGTAAAACATTGCTTGAAAACCATTTTCAGAAGCAACACTCCATGAATTTTCATTCCAACTTCATCCAGTTAAGCTGGGAGATGGGGACCAAACTTATGGCATCAATCCATCACGGGGCACAGACCCAGATGCTTCTGAGATGACCTAATTAGTCTTTGGAATGTAGGAGGAATCACGAATACCTGAAGAAAACCCATGAGACATGGGGAGAACAGGCAAACCCCATACAGATGGAGCACTAACAGCACTAACCCCTGCTCCACCAAGCACAAGGGTTACCTAATGCAGTACAACCCTCAAGAACATCCATTGGACGCCAACTGAAATGGCACTAGAATCAATTGAGACACACAGACGAGCCCTTTCTGGAAACATTTAATGGTTCACACGACAGGAACTCTGTACTCCACAACCAGGTCAGTTAAATATTAACAAATTTACAGTCATGAGGAATGTAAAAAACAAAAAAACCCACCATAAGCAGCTCCTTAAAAAAAACCCAGCGCTTATCCCCAGTCCCAGTCTATGCTCCCCCCAGTAGAGAGGAAGGCAGGCCACACTTGGATCCATCCAAACCTGGAACCCTCCCCCTGTCACAGACTCACAGCTCATCCTTCTCTGTGGTGCCCTGCAGAAGAAATGCAAAACTGTAAATATCTTCAATGCTAATTAAACAGTCTACAAATCAGTCCAGCTGTTAACCAGTGCTCACCGTTTCTTCTTCCTCCTCTTCTGCTTGCACCTCTTCATCCTCAGCCTCCTCTTCCCCTGTTGGCTCTTCCGGCTCTTCCTCTGGCTCTTCCTCAACCTGAGTAACCAGAATGCTTAGGAACATACCAATGGGACCACAGTACTACAGGATGCAGACGTGTTGTGTACCGACCTGTTCTGCTAAGTCTATGTTCATGCTGAGTCTGAGCATGCGCTCGATTCTGTCCCCATAGGCCTTGGTGTCTGCCAGCTGGTAGCCTGAGCGCAGGGTGGCAGTCTCGAATAAGACCACTGCCAGATCGGAGGCTGTCTGGTCATCTGCATCAGCCTGTAACATTTACCTCAGAATCAGAACTGGAACTGAAGAGGGGTCTGAAGCTGCAGCATTACTCTCAGGAAGCACATGTACTCACACTGACTCTCTTCAACATCTCTTTGACGAGGGGATGCTTGGGGTTGATCTCTAAAGTTTTCTTCTGGCTTGCATAATAACTGAAATTATTCAGAAGTCAAGTTACATCCACTGTGTAAATAAAACTCAAACAACTTTTGGGGACCACCTTAATACCTACTTTGTTGAAATGTCTTTTCCTGTCTGATAGGCCTGAGCCTTCATAATCCTCTCCATGTTTCCAGACCAGCCGTACTGACTGGCCACTAAGGCGCAGGGAGACTTGGTCAGCCTCTGGGATAGCACTGCTTTCTCAATCTACAAAAGGGGGGGGCAAAAACCACCATTAAGCTTTATGGTAAATGATCAGCGTTCCACTGGCACAGTGACCACTTGATAGTACAGCAAGTCCCCAGTGTCCACAGGGGATTGGTTCTAGGGCTCCATGTGGATACCAAGAACCCCCTGGTGCTCAAGTCTCACCTATAAACATCTCTCGTTAGTCAAACTTCTTCAATAAAAGTACTAAAACGCTAAATACTAACATTCCACTTGGATTTATGAGTGCGCAGTTCCACACGTGTAGAGAGATGTATTGTTCATAAAGAAATTTTGGCTGAATAATCAACTCCTACATTTTTGTTTGCATATTACTTCCAACTAATGTGGTAGAATGACACCAACTTTTTTTAACTACAGATCTTACCATGTCCTTCAAAGCCTTGTCCTTCATCCAGGTGGTGAGGGGCTCAAACTCCTTCTCCAGAGCTTCCCGCTTCTCCTTGGCCTTCTCGCTCTCATCGAATTTGACTCCCTCCTTGGCCACATTCTGGAAACGCTTGCCATCAAACTCAGGCAGAGCCTGGATGCAGTACTCATCCACAGGCTCTGTTAAGTAGATGACCTCGTACCCCTTCTTCAGCAGCTTCTCCACGAAGGGGGAGGACTCAGCCTAGAGTGGCCAACACAAGCAATTTACTGACGTGTGGAAAAGGAAAGGGTCTAGGTTGCATAGAGGGACTGAATATACAGAGGCTCGTACTAGAGACAATGGAATCGAACCACAATCAAATAAGCTGTTGTTTAATAAATGGCATCATCAGTCCTCACCTCCTTCCTGCTGGTTCCAGCCATGAAGTAGATCTTATCCTGCTTCTCCTTCATCCTCTCCACATACTGCTCCAAGCTGGCCAGAGTCGACTCGCTGTGAGAGGTCTGAAAACGCAGCAGCTTTGCCAGCCTGGTTCTGTTGGAGTGGTCCTCGATCACACCCAGCTTGATGTTGGTGCCAAACTCCTTCCAGAACTTGTCGTTATACTGCTCCTCTGCAATTTTCTTAATCATGTCCAGGGTCTTGCGTACCAGCTTCTTACGGATGACCTGAAAGTTTCAGTTAGAGCAGCGCTCACTAACGGGTTTCTTTATATGCAAATCTTATGTACATTTGAGGATGCTCAAGTCAAAAGGTCTCACCTTTAGCAGCTTGTGTTGCTGCAGAGTCTCTCTGGATACATTGAGGGGAAGATCGTCAGAGTCCACCTTAGGAGAGAGTAGATCAAGTTCAGCATAAGAGGATCTGGCAACATTTCACCCCACCCACTTATCCCAGTCAGGAGTCTAACTCACTGGGCACCAGTAGTGGTACACCCTGGACTGGGTGACAGTCCAGTTTCATCAGATGCCAATCCAATATCTCAATCTCCAAGTTGTTGTATTTAGAGATACAGTTGCTCAATTTAGGCAAAGTATTTGCTCTGCTAACTAATAGTACAGCAAAATGTGATACATGGCTGCTTTCTCAGTTGAGAAGGTGCCTCTTTAAAACATGAACTGAATGGCCAGAAAGGCAGAACATCAGTGGTGGCGCAAGGTAACCAGCTGCTCACATTTCAGGTGCATCCTTAGATGGAAGTTACTCAAACATATACAGTGCCCTTGTTTGTATTGCAGCTTTTTACAGTAAAACAATAGATAAGGCTTGGAACTTGGACCTACCACACCCTTGATGAAGTTCAGGTATTTGGGCATCATATCATGGAAGTCATCGGTGATGAAGACTCTGCGCACAAACAGCTATAAAGGAAGGAGGTTTCAAATTTAGACAAGTCAAACACTTTGGATTTTCTCCTGTTCTGAATGAGGACTTCCCAATTTGCAATTACCTTGATGAAGTCGTTCTTCTTGGAGCCATACTCATCAAAAAGACCTCTGGGTGCTGTGGCAGGAACGAAGAGGATGGACTTGAACGTGACCTCCCCCTCAGCCGTAAAGTGGATGTGACTAATGGGTTCCTCGGCATCCTGTGTGCCACCACAGTTATCCTCAGGACGAGTTATAAAAACAGTACGTTTGGTTTGTATTTATCGGGACTAGAACTCACCCTTGAAAAGGTCTTGTAGAACGCCTTGTACTCCTCCTCTTCTACCTCCCTAGCAGGCCTCTGCCAGATGGGCTTGATATCGTTCATCAACTCCCAGTCCCACACGGTCTTCGTCACCTGGGGAGAATTTATTACAGGAATCTCTCGAGAGAACAACCGCTAGCACTTAACGTAAGACAAGCAAACTGGCTTCTTACCTTCTTGGTCTTGGGTTTGTCCTTATCCTCCTCCTCCTCTTCAACCTCAGCCTCATCCTCAGGAGCATCCTTCTCTGCCTCCTTCTCAGCTTCATCTTCATCAATTGGCTCTTCCACTGTTTCGGTCTGAACAATGAAACGAACAGTAAGCCATCTATATATTATATTAAAACAAAGATATCAAAATAATGCCATGTGCCAGCATCACGCATCTGACCTTGCTGCTCCACACGTAGATGGGGAAATTGATGAACTGCGAGTACTTCCTCACAAGGTTCTTGATAGTTTCCAACTCAAGGTAGTCAGATGCTTCTTCCTTCATGACCAGACTAAAAATAAAGACAGCCGCTTCAGTACTAGCCTTGGGTGGTGCCGTTTTGTCGACTAACCTTTTATCAGCTGCATTTCAGAACAAGATTCTATACGTACGTGATGGTGGTTCCTCTGCCCAGAGTGTCGCCGCGGGGGTCCTCAATCACTGAGAACGAATTCGAGTCGGACTCCCAGATGTGTTGGGTGTCATTGTTGTGCTTGGACGTGACGATGACCTTGTCGGCCACCAGGAAGGCAGAATAGAAGCCTACTCCAAACTGGCCGATCAGCTCCGAGGTGGACTGGCCATCGGACTGCATCTCTGTCATCTTGTTCAGGAACTCGCTGGTGCCCGACTTGGCAATGGTACCCAAGTTTTTCACCAGTTCTTCTTTGGTCATGCCAATGCCAGTATCGGTGATGTGAAGCATATTCTTATCCTTGTCCGACTGAAAGAACAACAAAGGATTTACCATTATGCCCTTATTTGGCATGTACAGTGGAACCTTGGAATTCCGAACACTTTTTCAGGTCATACAATTGTTTTTTTTTGGCCACCAAATTCAAACAAATTCAGCCTCAACATCAGCACCCTAAATAGAACACTAAAATGGGTAACACGTGAGATCTTCCAAACACAATCCAGTCTAGCCAGTGGCGATAATGCAGCAAGACATTATGCCAACTGCCATAAAATCCAACAGAAGTAGAATTAAAGTGGGTTAAGGGTCTTGCTCAAGGGTCCAACAGTGGCAGCTTGGCAGAGGTGAGATTTGAACCTGGACCTTTTGGTCCATAGTCCAGTACCTTAACCACTAGGCTACCACAGTCTTTGGGTGTGATTTCAGACACACCCTCTGTCAATTCAGAACTCAAACAAATCCAAATTTGAATAGCCTTGCAGAACCAATAAGGTTCCACTGTATAATGGTAGACTTGAGTAGAACGACATGTTGGTGTTAAACGCATGTAGAACTGATGTTATACTAAGGGCAGCACAGCAGTGGCTCATGGCTCTAGGGATTAAGGTTTTGAGGTCTGAGTTTTGGTATCTTTAGAGCTTCCCTCGTCTTTGCTTCCTCCTACACATGGAGTGAGGGACGCCCAGCAGGAATCACATGTCCCATCCAGTGTATAAACTCTACTTTATACATCCTACTTTAAAATAAATAAGCTAACAAAAGGTTAGTGCCACATGGACGAGCCAGTTTGCAATGCAAACGTAAAGCCAAGTTCACTCTCAATCTCATGTTTCAGTATTGAAAGCCCTACAGAGTCGTCGAGAGAGTATCGCAAGCAAATCAAGGGTGCAAACTCAGGCATGCACAACACACCTTTATCTTAACAGTCAACTCTTCGTTCCCGGCAAGCGCATCTTCATTGGTCAGGGACAGCAATCGGATCTTGTCCAGAGCATCAGAGGCATTGGAGATCAGCTCCCTCAAGAAGATCTTTCGGAAGAGAGCAAAACGTCAAAGACAAGGTAACTTCAGTCAACCTTGAGAGGCACTTTCATTGCCACATTTTGTACCATTCACATTACTAGCACTGCATACAGGAGGTACTGAGTGATAACACAAGGAGCCCTGCCTCACCTCTTTGTTCTTGTACAGAGAGTTGATGATCAGCTTCATCATTCTGTTCACCTCTGCTTGGAAGGCATGCTTTTCCGATTTTTCCCGAAGTTCTTTTATTTGTGCTGCATTTAGGCCATCTATCTGAATGGCCTCTTCCTCCCTAGAGAGTGTAATTACAATGAGGTAAAGACGAACATCCCAAAATATCTCCCTTGGGTGACGATCCAATGTGTGTTACCACAAGAGATGATCATGAATTGAAAACTGACCAGGGCAATATGACTCAATCTAACTACATTAAGCGATACCCCAACAATTCTTATATGACCATGGCCAGTGTTAATTATCCTCAAACACTAGAAACATGCTACATTTATTACATTCAAGCATGTTTAATAAATGGCATACATCTGTAAAGACATCCCTAAGCTACACAATCAAATTAACTGATTAGTTACACATGAAATCTGTTTAAATGAACAGTGGTTCCCTTCATGGACCATCAGCAGATTGGGTACATGATTTGATACCATCTACACCACTAACTGCACTCAATATCGGTCAGTTTCTGATTTCACATTTTCTTCAAAATGGTTAGTCCTAGTACAAAACACCAACCTCTGAACTACTTCATCATCTGTCCGGGATCCGTCTCTGCTCTTGCCCAGGTCGTCTTCAACTGTACCTTCAACATCAACCTCATCATCTGCTTTAACAGATGCTGAAAGAGAGGAACAACCCAGTTATTTAACCATTTCATAGCCCTCAAAGAAGCTCACTGCTATTTTTTTAAGCATGTTTTTATTTGTACATCTACAGTACTGCATTCCTAGTGCAAATAAGTCTCCGTGGGTTCTAAGAGCCAACCGAAAACAAAGCAGGAACTGAATGCTCCAGAACACAGGCTACACTTTCAATCCATTACTTGCTAAAATTAGATTTTTCAACACCATTATAAAATCTTTGCATTAATGATTTTGGCTAACTGTGGGTAATGCAAGCGTTTTAAACATTAACTTGCTCATTATAGTATCCTTTTTATATCTCCATATACAGCATAAACCGCTCTACCCAACACTAAATGAGTCCATTCCTGTTACATTTAACTTATGATGAATTTGTCAGAACATATCCCCATTGGAAATCAGGCAGTACCTGTACAATACAACTATTAATGCATATAATGCCTTATATAGTATGGATTTTCTGGAGGTCTGGAACAGATTAAATTTACATTATTCCTTAGCGGGAAAGTTTGCTCGGTACATCGTTTTCAGTTCTCAACAAGCCTTCTAGAACGAATTAACTACTCATTCTGAATCTTACATGAATTGCTCCGTGCAGTATAAAGAATTGAAATAAGTTTTTAAAAAGCACAAATCAGATCAGTACTGGGGATACAACCTTCCTTATCTTGCTCACAGGTTCAAAGATTTGAACATTTCAGCCTATCCCACATCCTTACTTGTTAAAGTCCTGCAACTTCATATATAGAAACCTACAGGGGTCTCAAACATCTCAGCCAATGTCATGATGCTTTATGCACGGATCCTGTCTGCTTAAAACGTTGCAATATGTCTGTTAAATCTCTGTATAGTCAATGCAAGAGAATTATAATAATGAGAAAATAAAGTCACCCTGTGCTGCTGGACTTAATGAAGACATACTAAATGTTGTACTAAATTACAGATAGGACTTCCATCACCTTACTCTGAAAGGTCTACATTTTGGTTACCAGTGAAGGCACAAGTGTCGAGTGGCTAATTACATAAAGTCTCACCTTAATTAGGTTACTGACTTAAATTTATAAGTGTCAAATTCAAGCTGCTTCAGAAACAGAACATCACTGGAGGCAGCCTTCAGCTTGCCTGAAGAAACTTCTAGAAGCACATGCAGCTTATCCCATTCAGCAGTGCCCAATTAAGCTACAATTACCAACAATAAGCAACAAAGCGTCTTCAAATACAAAAACATTAGACAATATCGTAAAAGGTAAGCAGGCTACAGTTTTATGTGCTGTATGGTTCATCATACTAAATAACAGTCTGCACTGGGCTGCACCATCCATTGTCAAGTTCAAGGTAACGACAACATCTAGACAAGCCGACATTTCACTTCAACAAAATACTTACTGAATACCAGAAGAGCACAGAGCATGCCTAGAACCCATAATCGCTTCATTGTGGAGCCAGAAGCGGTTTTGTTGCAGACCGCGCTACAGGTTCAAGTTTGTAACCGTTCCCTTATAAACTCCCCAAGTACGACTGCAACCACACGCTCCTCGGCTTTAGGATATTCTGGCTTTAGTTGAGAGAAGTGACTGACGTTGACCAATCGCAGCTCCCCACGCACACAACCTGACCAATCACAGAGCGATCCGCGACCGAGCTAGACCAATCGCTGCTTTACATGTCCGTTTTCACACGGCCAAATCGTGGCTGCCCTCGATTGGTTCAACTCTTTGGTTGCGTCTCAAACCGCACATTACGTACTAAGTAGTATTTAAAAATAGCAACGACGATAATGGCGAAGCATCAATTTGACATACTATTTAGTACGCTAGAATTTGGTTTGGGACGCAATCCGTCTCAAGCAAAGTGCGCCTTTTGTAGCTGATTTGGAGTCAGTTCTCCTCTAGTCCTCACGGCTGGCGTCAACTTAGGTGGGCGATCTCAAATCAGTGCAGGCCAGCACCGTTTCGGTTTTCAAACATCCACCATGCTTCTTCTTGTCACATCCTGGTTAATTTGGGGTAACTGAGAGATGATATTTACAAAGGACAGTGATTATTTTTAACTTGCAACTTAACAATAACTGTACTAATAACTAAGTAACATATAACTGTAATGGACTGGTGACATGTCATTGCTTTTTGAATATCCATTCTGTCTGCAGTGCTTACATTTACATTTACAGCATTTAGCAGACGCCCTTATCCAGAGGGACAGTTGAGACAGTCTTACAATCCAAGCAATTGTAGGTTAAGGGTCTTGCTCAAGGACCCAACAGTGGCAGCTTGGCAGAGGTGGGATTTGAACCCTGGACCTTTTGGTCCATAGTCCAGTACCTTAACCGCTAGGCTTCATATATGGAACAGTGGAACTCCAGTTAGGTCCACTTGCTCTAGTAGACAATTGTTATTGTTCTGTAGCTACAATTATTACTCCCTTGCATCTCTTCATACACTGTGTCTACTCAGTGCTGTTGGAATCATCTCCACGCCCCTTTTACAAATAATGTAATTGTATAATGAATTTTTAAAGGGCATTTTCTGGCCAGGATCATGGGACTCCGACACCTAACCATTTTGAACAGAGCACAGGTGTAACTGTGCCCAGGAGGGGTAGCCTGTCCATTGCAGGGCCAAAACGGGTGTTTTTGGTTGCACCAGAGGATGATCCCCCGACTGGCTTCCCCTTCGTACCTGGGTGTGATGAGGCGCTGCTAGGACTCAAACCCAGGTCACCACAGTGGAAGGCTAGCATCTTAGATTTAATTTCTATGCTGTCTAAGCAAATTCATTTACTTGGTAGGGCACTAAGTCCACCATTTTAAGGAATTCCAGGAGTGGCTCCACATCCCATTCCTTACTAAACCCATACCTTTATTATCTTAATAAGCTTTAAGTGAAAGTGAAAGTTCCCATTTTGTCTCTGTATCTTGGTGGTTGGAGGTGTTTTTGGGGTGGCCTTGAGGCAAGGAATCTGACCTGGAATTTATTGGACTCAGGTGAAAGTGCTCCCTGGAGGGGACGCCAGTCCATTCCAGGGCCCCATAACTATCCACAAACCATGGCTTTTAAAATTGACAAAGAACATGCCCATCAAAAAACTGCCCCAGACAAATCTATCTGAAGTCTGGGCTGTAATTATCAAGTAAATAATAGTGAAATGCTGTCCTGTCCACGGCACGTTTATGTTTGTTATCAGTGTTCTCTGGGGGAAACACTGCGCCCAGCGTCCCTGACCAAGACAAGCATTGATGAAATGTGAAAGATGACGTGACATGCATTGGATATATCCAACATTCACCAGGTTAAGTCTTCTGTCATGTGAACTGGTGCAAGGGGTTGTATGGAGTTGTATGAGGTACAGTGGTGCTTGAAAGTTTGTGAACCCTATATTTCTGCATAAATATGACCTAAAACATCATCAGATTTTCACACAAGTCCTAAAAGTAGATAAAGAAAACCCAGTTAAACAAATGAGATAAATATATTATACTTGGTCATTTATTTATTGAGGAAATGATCCGATATTACATATTAGTGAGTGGCAAAAGTATGTGAGCCGTGCTTTCAGTATTGGTGTTGACCCCCCCTGGGCAGCATAACTGCAGCTAAAACGTTTCCTGTAACTGTTGAGCAGTCCTGCACCCGGCTTGGAGAAATTTTAGCCCATTCCTCCGTTACAGAACAGCTTTCAGGCTCGGGATGTTGGTGGGGTTTCCTCCTTAGCTGCTCCACTTCAGGTCCTTCCACAACATTTTGTTGGATTAAGGTCAGGACTTGACTTGGCCATTCCCAAAAACATGAACTTTATTCTTCTCTAAACCATTCTTTGGTATTTTAGAACGGACGTGTGTGCTTAGGGTCATTGTTCTTGATGCTGACCACCTTCTCTTGAGATTAAAGTTCATGGACAGGGATGTCCCTGACATTTTCCTTTAGAATTTTCTGAATAATTCCAGAATTCATGGTTCCATAAATGCGGGCAAGTCATCCGGCCCAGAGCAGCAAAAAACAGGCCAAACCAATGATACTACCACCACCATGTTTCACAGGAATGTGATAAAGAGTTTCTTATGCTGGAATGCAGTGTTTCCTTCTCCATACATAAAGCTTTTTCTTTTAAACCATAAAGATTATTTTGGTCTCATTCCGTCCACAAAACATTCTTCCAATTGAGCCTTCTGGCTCGGCCACGTGATCTTAGCAAACTGGCAGGACGGCAGCAATGTTCTTTTTGGGGGGGGGGGGGGGGGGGGTTTTCGCTTTGAGAGCAGGGGCTTTCTCCTTTGCAATCCCTGCCAGCAACCATGTTGTTCATGTGGCTTCATGATGGTGAACTCATTAACCAATGTGAGAGGGAGGCCTTCAGTTGCTTAGAAGTTACCCTGGGCTCCTTTGTGACCTCACCAACTATTACACTCCTTGCTCTTGGAGTGATCTTTGTTGGTCGACCACTCCTGGGGAGGGTAACAATGGTCTTGAATTTCCTCCATTTGTACACAGTCTGTCTGACTGTGGATTGGTGGAGTCCAAACTCTTTAGAGATGGTTTTGTAACCTTTTCCATCCTGATGACCATCAACAACTCTTTTTCTGAGGTCCTCAGAAATCTCCTTTGCTTGTGCCATGATACACTTCCACAAACGTGTGTTGTGAAAAGCAGACTTTGATAGATCCCTGTTCTTTAAATAAAACAGGGTGCCCACTCACACCTGATTGTCATCCTAATGATTGAAAACACCTGACTCTAATTTCACCTTTAAATGAACTGTTAATCCTAGAGGTTCACATACTTTTGCACACTCACTACTATGTAATATTGGATCATTTTCCTCAATAAATAAATGACCAAGTATAATATTTTTGTCTCATTTGTTTAACTGGGTTCTCTTTATCTACTTTCAGCACTTGTGTGAAAGTTTGATGATGTTTTAGCTCATATTTATGCAGAAATCTAGAACATTCTAAAGGTTTCACAAACTTTCAAGCACCACTGTAAATACTTAAGTCAGACTGGTAGTTAATTGGCAATCACACTGATTCTACTAAAGGCACCATTCCTTAATCCTTACATTACTTGACTTTTATTTCATCGGTGGGTAGCACGATCATCTCACAGCAGGAAGGGTCTGGGTCCTTTCTGTGTGGAGTTTGCATGTCCTCCTGATGTCAGTGTGAGTTTACTCTGGGTACTCCGGATTCCTCTCACAGTCCAAAAACATGCACTAGGTTAATTGATTACACTACATGGGCCAATCTGAGTGTATATATATTACCAGTTTCAAAGTATATTGATGTATCGATGTAACCTTGTGTCTACCACTAAAATGGCCACTGATGGTGATACCAAAGTTAAATTAAAGTCAATGTAAAAACAAACGACGAGACAAAATATATTTTCATGTTTTTCATTTGTTAAAATACATCCATTCCTACATTTCAGGGCTGCAACACATTACAAAAAAGTTGGGGGCAATTAAGAGCTAGAAAAAAGCTAAATAATGGATGCAAAAATGTGTCCAGGTTGACAAAGGTTGACTTTGAAAAGCAATCATGGGCAGAGGATCTCCAGTTTGTCAACAAATGCATGAGAAAATTACTGCAATTTATTTAAAAACAATTTTCCTCAAAGACAGACTGGAAGGAATTTGCATATTTCACTCTTATCTTTTTTTCCTGATTTAGCAGCTTATGTTGCTTGAAAATCTTTACTTTTCTGCATTAATGCCACCTTCACAGAAGTATAAATGACCTTTGCCAAGAGCACTGACACAACCCCATGTCATTACAGACACTGGCTTCTGGATTTGCTGATAAAAATCTGGATGGTCCTTTTCGTCGTTGGTCCGAAGCACATGGCGTCTATTTATTCCAAAAAAAGACCTGGAATACTCATTTGTCTGACCACAACAGACGTTTCCACTGTGTGATGGTCCGTCCTAGGCACCTCACAGCCCAGAGAAGTGGAAGACACTTCTGGACACGAATAACATAAGGTTTCTTTTTAGCACAGTAAAGATTTAAGTGGCATTTCTGACTAACTCCAAATTGTAATTCTAACTCTAACTCCAAAGGTCTGCCAAAGTAATATGCAAATCCCTTCCAATACTTATTTGAGGAACATTGTTTTTCTAATTTTCTTACACATTTGTTGATAAACTGAAGATCCTCTGCCCATCTTTGCTCCTCAGAAACTCAGCCTTTCGTGGATACTGTTTTTGTACCAAATCATGATTATAATCACCTGTTTGAAATCACATGATTGTTTGGAATGTGTTGGAATGGATGTTTGTTAACAAATTAAATGAAGCTGACCAGAAAAAAAAACATGAAATATCTTGGGTTCGTACTGTGAAATGAAACACAAGTTAAAGTAAATGTAAGGACCACTGCATTTTTTATTTTATTTTATATACGTCCCAATTTTTCCGGTTTGGGGTTGTAGACAATTATTAATTTATTCACTCACTTTCCATATCTGCCTAGTCAAATTTATGGCAGAGGGGAGTATTCACTTTAAAGTTTCATTTTAATCTATTCATTTTCGTTCATTATATCCCTAGCCATCAGAATGGAAAAAGCTTTCTGATCGCCCTCTTGTGGTTTCCTGCTGGTGTGGCACATACGTCATTAATCTAGTCCGGGAGCCGCACAGTATAGAAGGGTAATATTTTATGTGCTACACATAATTTGTGTGGGGAAGTCGCTGATGGAATCAGGTCATTTCTTTAAGCAAAGAAATCACCAAACTGTTCAGGATTTAGTGCTGTAGGCGATGGAATGGAATTGATGAGCTGCCATATTTAAACTTTGCAGGGTAGTGATGTTAAAATAAGAGCGGCATTTTGGATTCCATGTCCAGTGGCCCCTATATATATATATATATATATATATATATATATATATATATATATATATATATATATATATATATATATATTATATATATATATATTGCCAAAAGTATTCACTCACCCATCCAAATAATTGAATTCAGGTGTTCCAATCACTTGCAAATTCCAACGTGGTCCCATGATAGGATGCCACCTGTACAACAAGTCCAGTCGTGAAATTTTCTCGCTGCTAAACATTTCACAGTCAGCTGTCAGTGGTATTATAACAAAGTGGAAGCGATTGGGAACAACAGCAGTTCAGCCACATAAAATGACCGAGCAAGGATCAGAGGATGCTGAGGCTCATAGTGCACAGAGGTCGCCAACAGTCAATCGCTACAGACCTCCAAACTTCATGTGGCCTTCAGATTAGCTCAAGAACAGTGCGCAGTAAGATTCATGGAATGGGTTTCCATGGTTGAGCAGCTGCATCCAAGCCTTACATCACCAAGCGCAAAGCAAATCGTCAGGTGCAGTGATGTAAAGGACACACCACTGGACTCTAGAGCAGTGGAGGCATGTTCTCTGAAGTGATGAATCACGCTTCTCCATCTGGCACAATGATGGATTTATTGATGGAGTCTGGGTTTGGCGGTTGCCTGGAGAACGGTACTTTTCTGACTGCATTGTGCCAAGTGTAAAGTTTGGTTAAGGGGGATTACGGTGTGGGGTTGTTTTTCCAAAAGTTGAGCTCAGAGAACCCTTAATGCTTCAGCATAAAAAGAGATTTTGGACAATTTCACGCTCCCAACTTTGTGGGAACAGTTTGGGGATGGCCCCTTCCTCTTCCAACATGACTGAACACCAGTGCACAGAGCAAGGTCCATAAAGACATGGATGAGCGAGTTTGGTGTGGAAGAACTTGACTGGCCTGCAACCCAATAGAACATCTTTGGGATGAATTAGAGCAGAGACTGCAAGCCAGATCCCAAAAATGCGTTTCTGGAAGAATGGTCAGAAATTCAAATAAACACACTCCTAAACCTTGTGGAAAGCCTTCCTAGAAGAGTTGAAGCTGTTATACAGTGGGGCAAAAAAAATTTAGGCACCCATTGATTGTGCAAGTTCTCCTACTTAGAAAGATGAGAGAGGTCTGTAATTTTTTAGCTACACTTCAACTATGAGAGACAAAATGAGAAAACAAAATCCAGGAAATCACATTGTAGGATTTTTAAAGAATTTAATTGTAAATCATGGTGGAAAATAAGTATTTGGTCACCCACAAACAAGCAAGATTTCTGGCTCTCACAGACCTGTAACTTCTTCTTTAAACAATGTTCCTCCAGGACTTACAGGTGCTACATAGTGACAAGACAACAAGGACAGCACAATACTAGTATTACAAAAAAACAAAACAAAAGCACTGCTTAAAGTGCACTTGTGCAACATGTGCAAATTATTGCAGACAGTACAAACCAAACAGTGCAGGACAAAAACATACAGTGCATACAGAGAGTATAATGTCCAGTAACCATTTACTTCTATTGGAGGTAGATAAGGACAAAGTGCAGAATGTCCATGATTAGCAGCAGAAAAAGTCAAGTGTACAAAAAGAGCGCTGTGTGTGAGAAAGAGAGTGTGTGTGGATTGTGTGGCCCAGTTTGTGTTACTGAGGTGCGTATGTGTGGTGTTCAGTCCAGTCTTTGGTTATTGAGGAGTCTGATGGCTTGTGGAAAGAAACTGTTACACAGTCTGGTTGTGAGGGCCTGAATGCTCAGAACCTCTTTCCAGACGGCAGTAGTGTAACCGGAGAGTTTGAGGGGTTTCACATTCCAAAAAGGTTGGGATTGGGGCAATTTAGGTCTGGTAATGAGTTAAAATAAATAATGATGTGATTTCAAACAGGTGATGTCAACAGGTGGTTATAAATCATGATTTGGTACAAAAACAGTATCCACGAAAGGCGTTGAGAAGCAAAGATGGGGAGAGGATCTCCAGTTTGTCCACAAATGTGTGAGAAAATTACTGAAATGTTTCAAAACAATTATCCTCAAAGGAAGATTGGAAGGGGTTATCATATTTCTTCCGCTAGAGTGCAAAATATCATTAAACGATTCAAAGAATCTGGAAGAATTTCATTGTGTGAAGTGTAACCATGCAAGCCTAAGAATGCCTGTGATCGCCGATCCCTTATATTCCCGAATTCTAATTTTCTAATGCAGAGTTAAGTTGCAACAACAAAGAGCGCCCTATCAATCATAAATCTAGCATCTGAGCCTAATTCAGCATTCATTTCAGGGATGTGGAATCTCTCTTTTCTGATAACCAGTCAGCAGTTTTTATTTTGTCTAAAGCCAGAAGTGCACTGAAGGGAAGAAATTCCTTATTCTTTGTATTATTTTCTTGTATTGTTCGAGTTGAAAAAAAGAACAAGTTTGAAACTGTTTACAATATTTGTTGTGGTGTGTTAATGTTTCTGTATTGTGGTTTGTCAGCCCTCTAACCTCAGAAGATTGTTTAATTAGCTATAAGTTATATTTTTTACACTCGTTATTTAAGAAAAAACGTAGAGAAGTGCACTGAAGGGAAGAAATTAATTATTTTTTTGTATTATTTTTTGTATTGTTCGACTTGAAAAACAGAATAAGTTTGAAACTGTTTACAATATTTGTTGTGGTGTGTTAATTTTGTTGTATTGTGGTTTGTCAGCCCTCTACCTCAGGAGATTTTGTTTTAAGTTGTGTTGAGTGATATTTTTTTACACTCTGTTTATTTAAGAAAAAACAGAATTGCACTGAAAGGAAGAAAATTCCTTATTTTTTTATTGTTTTTCCTAAGAACAATTCTATTTGAAAAAAGAAACAAAGAAAGAAAGAACTAGAAAATATGTCTAGTGAGGGGAGAATGTTTATTTTATTTTTGTATTGTGGTTTCTCCTTTTCTACCTCAAAAAAGATTTATTTTCCTAATATTAAGACAAATTTTGTTTTGTTACTGTTCCATTGTTTCTAAACAAAAATGTTGATTGTGTTAAGTATTTTGTTTTCAGGTACAATGTTTGGCGAAATTCTATCGTAGGTCTTTTGGATCCTTTGAATCTATGAAGCATAAATATTCCTGGTATCGCCCACCTCTAGTTGATATAACCTTGTGTCCGTCATGAATATTTTCTCCCACAAAATACAAAATACAAGTTCTGTGGGAGAATTTTTATATTTTTTGAGCAAACACCAGTTTTTGCTTGAGAATTTTAATATTTATGGGAGAAAATACAATTACTGTGGGAGAATTCTAATAATTTTGGGAGAAAACACAAGTTTGGCGTAAGCATTTTAATATTTGTGGGAGACGTTTTGTAGGACAATTTTAAATGGACCTTACAGGAGTCTTCCAAGCCAGTGCAAAAGAGTTGGCAGCCCCGAGTTCATGTGTTACAGAAATGTACCCACGCCAAGATGCTCGAGTTATTTTATCAATTTTATTAATAAGTTCATTTATCATTTTAAACGTATCTTACTCAGTACACGGGTAACTCAACTTAAATCCGGTCGTTAGTTTGTCCCCTTTTATTTTGAAATCAGTCTCTTATTATGCGTGAGCAGGAGCGACAACCTGAAGGCGTGTGTGGGGCACACGTGGTTATTATGGTCCTGGCTGTCCTTTACTTAACAAGAATAACATAAAACACGAGAAACATGGAGACTACAGTCACAGACAGCATAAAGGTACAGTAAAGCTTCAGGTTCGAGGTGACACAAAGACTAATAGCTACAGCATTCAAAAAAGCGAGTTACATGTATTAGCGGAGGCACTCCCATTTGATATAATTAATAGTTAGGCTAAATGTATGGTACACGCAAGTCATTTTACTTTGTAATAAATGTTTAACATTAATACTGCAGTATAACTGCACTCAGCTAGGAATAAGCATTACAGTCGCTTCTTCAACTCTGCATGCTGCACGCACATGTGTATGAAAACAGACCGTAGCGCCCATATTCTGACTGAACCCGTTCTATGATACTATTGGATAGCAGTTAGTAATCCTAGTCAACCCACCAATGGAGCACCGCCAATCGGAGGAGGCGGGACATGTCGGTCATACGGATGGGAAAAACGCAACCTGTAGAAGAAACGTCCGCAATGGAAGAAGCTCATTTTCAAACAAGTACATACTAGCTTTGCATATATAGCCAGTGATTGTGCAAGTTCTCCTACTTAGAAAGATGAGAGAGGTCTGTAATTTTCATCATAGCTACACTTCAACTATGAGAGACAAAATGAGAAAAAAAAATCCAGGAAATCACATTGTAGGATTTTTTAAGAATTTAATTGTAAATCATGGTGGAAAATAAGTATTTGGTCACCCACAAACAAGCAAGATTTCTGGCACTCACAGACCTGTAACTTCTTCTTTAAGAAGCTCTTCTGTCCTCCACTCGTTACCTGCATTAATGACACCTGTTTGATCTCGTTATCTGCATAAAAGACACCTGTCCAAAGCCTCAAACAGACTCCAAACTCAACCATGGCCAAGACCAAAGAGCTGTTGAAGGACATCAGGAAGAAAATTGAGGACCTGCAGCAGGCTGGGAAGAGTGAATCTTCAACAGGCAAGCAGGTTGGTGTGAATAAATCAACTGTGGGAGCACTTGTAAGAAAATGGAAGACTTACAAGACCATTGATAATCTGTCTTGATCTGGGGCTCCACGTAAGATCTCATCCCGTGGGGTCAAAATGATCATGAGAACGGTGAGCAAAAATCCCAGAACTACACGGAGGGACCTGAGGAATGAATTGCAGAGAGCTGGGACCAAAGTAACAAAGGCTACCATCAGTAACACACTATGCTGAGAGGGACTAAGATCCTGCAGTGCCAGGTGTGTCCCCCTGCTTAAGCCAGTACATGTCCAGGTCTGTCTGAAGTTTGCCAAAGAGCGTATGGATGATCCAGAAGAGGATTGGGAGAATATCATGTGGTCAGATGAAACCAAAATAGAACTTTTTGGTAAAAACTCAACTCGTCATGTTTGGAGGAAGAAGAATTCTGAGTTGAGCCATACGTACTGTGAAGCATGGAGGTGGAAACATCATGCTTTGGGGCTGTTTTTCTGCAGAGGGGACAGGACGACTGATCCGTGTTAAGGGAAGAATGAACGGGGCCATGTATCGTGAGATTTTAAGCCAAAACCTCCTTCCATCAGTGAGAGCATTGAAGATGGAACGTGGCTGGGTCTTCCAGCATGACAATGATCCCAAACACACCGCTCGGGCAACGACTCCGTAAAAAGCATTTCAAGGTCCTGGAGTGGAAATATATAATATCACTGGTGCCTAAAAGTTGAAGCTTTAGAATAATTTTTATTTTCTGCATAAATATGACAAATATAAGATAACACTTTATTGATCCCAGAAGGGAATTACAAATCCTAAAGTAGACAAATAGAACCCAATTAATGAAATGAGTAAAATATTATTGACCATTTACTGAGGAAGATGATACAGTAGTACACATCTGGGAATGGTTAAATGATGTGCCGGATTATGGGAATGTTTAGTTGCAGTTATTGCTGAACAAGGGGGTCACACCACATACTGAAAGCAAATGTTCACGTTGTTGTGGGATTCGCAGATACGTAACATTGGACCATTTCCTCAATAAGTAAATGACCATAGGAGGTAGGCTTGGGCTTGGCAGTCGGTACTAACGAATAACCAGCTGCAAAGTGCACAAGGTGGTTGCCACCACTGTACGGGGGGCTGGTCCATCGTAGGGCATACGCGCACACCCACACACACTAACTCGCATTGGGACACTTTAAAGAAGCCAGTCTTTGGTTTGAGGAAGGAAAACCCACATAGGCATGGAAAGCTCATGCACACTCCACATAGGCAGTGGCCCGGGATGAGATGGGGGTGCTAACCACTGCGTATCTGTGTTGCCCCTCTACAGATGCAGAGAGGGATTAAATGCTGTTGAGTTACATTGATAATGTTGTTACATTTAAGCATTCAGGCAATCAATCACATTTATTCTCTTTTGCTTCATTTTTATTTCCAGTCTGAAGTGGAACAAAAAGCAATTGCCATATTGTCACCTGAATATGAGAAACCTGATGAGCCAGAGACAGACAGCACTACAGCGAAGGCAGCTGTGCAGGGTCATGAAAAAGCACCTGACTCAGGAATAATTGAAACCACGCCACAGCTAAGTGAGAGTATGGAGACAAGGATGCCTGAAGTGGAAGGAGATCAGCATCCTCAATGTCAGAGTGAGACTGTAGAGAAAGACACATTGAACCCTGTCAGTGGAGGAGGAGGGTCACTGACTCTGCTAAGCGTGCAGTATAGAGACGACAGCTCAGAAGATCTGTCAGATAGGTAATGTAAGACATGTTATCTTCTGTAGAAACAACATGGTCAAAAGTTTGTATCTATTTATGTGTTTTTTAAATGTCTCAATCTAAAACAGAGGGCATTAACATGGAGTTGGACACCGTTTCTGCTGTTAACTTTCAGCAATTTTTGGGAAGGTTTTTGATGACATTTTGGAGCCTGACTGCAGCTAGGAACAGGCAAACTGGCAACAAAAAAAATCACATTTTTTTTAGGCTCAGTCACAATCTATGATTTTTCTCAGATTTTTTCATGACCAATTTGCAGCTGAATACAACATCTAAATTTCTCTAATAATAAAGTAGCTCCACAAAAGAACAGAAATAACAGAGATAATTTATACTTGTAATAAGCTTTAATTGAACTTTAATAAAGTAAACAAAATGTAAATAGTTAAATATCCCCACCATGTTCAGTGAAGTCACTTAAAATGCTTGTTTCCAACAGATGTGCTAATCTTGTTTCCATATTTTTGCAAAAAACTGTTGTGTGAAATCCAAAGCAGTTCTGCTGTATAACTAATAAATTTTTAAATTACAGTTCCTGTGTTAAAGAGCTGCCAAATACACTCGTTTTAAGGAACTGTTCACATTGGCATATACTTAATTTAACTTTGTGGACGTCGAATAGAGTCTGGTAGCTTGCCCAGTGGTGCCGATCCTTAAATTTGATGAACTGACTTGTTTGGAAAAGTGGCATCCTATGACAATGCCATTTTAAAAGTCCCCAACCTCTTCTGTATGAGCCATTCTACTGTCTAAGGGTATTGTATGGCTGTAGTTTATTCACTCATTGCAATGAGTGCGACTGAAGTAGCTGAATCCTCTTGTTATGAGGGGTGTCTGTGTACTTTCGGCCATGCCTTGGAGTTACAGTTATGTGTTCTCTTATGTATGGCTCGGTATGTTTGTTCTTTCACAGTGATTCAGATTCATCTTCATCCACGTCGTCTTCATCTTCGTCCTCATCTGGTCCAACAGTCTCAATAACCAATGAAGTTGATGAAGATGAAGATGGTATTGCTCCTGGGAAAAGACCTCCACCAGTAAAGACTCAAGATGAGCTTCTCCTACAGGTGAGGGAGTTGGATTGATTGAAACACTAAGCTTTAGGCCTTGTGTGCAACAGTTCGCTTCATAGTTCTAATATGAGCTAGGGGTATGTGATATACGTCGTCATCTGAATTGTTGGTTTAATAATGTGTGAGCTGACGTTATCGAATATGTTTCTTTTTGCAAAAAAACTAGGCCTGCAGTGATTGGTTGACATTGAAAATGCATCAACGTCAATTTTGAATTGAAGCCTCGTTTTATAAACTACTGCCTTTTTCTAATGTTCCTTTTTGATATCTACGACACTTTCATTCAAATAACAAATGGTTTGCCTTAACACTGTCTGCTTCGGTGATGATGTCAGACGTTTTTGGCTCCAGTCATTGGTTGGCGCCATTATGCCTTACAAAATGGTGGAGAGTCAGAGACGGATTGTGAAGAGCTTTGGAAAAGTTTGCAAAGACCCAAGGCGATGAAAATATGGGAATTCCTCAAACTGGCACAAACAAAACAAGTATGATGGTCTGTGCTAGTCTTCGAAGTCATACCACAGCAGCACTAGTACAATGCACAAGCATCTGAAGAGAAAATACACTCATTTACATGTACAGCATTTAGCAGACGCCCTTATCCAGAGCGACTTACAATTGATACTGTCTTACAATCCAAGCAATTGTTGGGTCCTTGCTCAAGGACCCAAGTGGCAGCTTTGGTGGGATTTGAACCCTGGACCTTCTGGTCCATAGTCCTGTTCCTTATCCGCTAGGCTACCACAGTCCATAATAAACAGCTCGGTTAATGCCTTCATTGACATTACATTGACATTACATTTATGGCATTTAGCAGACACCCTTATCCAGGGGATCTTACAATTGATACAGTTACAATTCAAGCAGTTGTGGGTTAAGGGTGGTGGCTTGGCAGAGGTGGGATTTGAACCCTGCCCTTCTGGTTTGTAGTCCCGTATCTTAACCACTAGGTCACCACAGTCCCTAGTGGGGAACAAAGAAAAACACACCAACGGTTGTTGGGATTGAATAACACAGATGTTGCAGCTGGGCCTGTAGATCCTGCATTTCACTTGTAGGTTGTCAAATCTGGCATCCCATCTGGTCCCATAAATGCTCGATAAATCTGCTGGGTAGGCCAAGGAAGTGTTGCAATCTGGTGGAGACCTTCCTGGGAGACCCTGCTATAAAATGCCAGCTGGAAGACCTGCTATGTAGCCACAGGATGTCCTGTACAGCTGAGTGCAGTACAGCACAGTGTCTAATCAGACCACAGCTGTAATCTCTGCCTAAGATAACTGCATGCTGAGTTTTGTAGCAGTCTGACATCTCCAGTGTTTCCAGTTTGCATGTATTCCCTGTGTCTGCATGGTTTTACTCTGGATACTTGGGGTACCTCCCACATCCATAGACTTGTCAATTATCATCTCTAGTTTCCCAGTGTGTGCATGTGTGTGTATGTGCACTGCGATGGACTGGTGCCCTGGCCTGTGTTTCCGCCTAGGTACCAGTTCCCTGCGACCCTGAATTAGATTAAGACAGTGTGAAACTGTGGTGGCCTAGCGGTTAAGCTAATGGACTCTGGACCAGAAGGTCCAGGGTTCAAATCCCACCTCTGCCAAGCTGCCACTGTTGGGTCTCTTAACCCACATTTGCTTGGATTGTAAGACTGTATCATTTGTAATTCAGTCTGGATAAGGGCGTCTGCTAAATGCTGTAAATATTTTGTAAATGAAACTAAATTAATGAAATTATTGCAGAGTGTGTAGCTGAGTTACTTGTGTGTTGTATGTAGGACCTTCCTGCAGTGGAGAATCTGTGCATCAGCCTTCCTGAGGAGGCAGAGATCGAACCAGCTGGCATCATCTCAAGCATCGTAGATCAACTAGGTATTTGTGCCAAATTCAGAAAACATAAATAAGAGATCAAACTGGTTGGCGGTTGCCTTGGGTGGCTACACTGTGTTTTGGCTAATGAGCTTGTCATGTTTTAACGAAATATTATTCCTTGATTAGCGAGTTAATCCAATTAATTTTTTTTTTTATTGTGTTCTAGTTATTGTTGAGTCAACCAAAGACGTTTCACCCCTGAATGAAGACAGTGTCTTATTCAGCAAGAACAGGCTGTCTATTGGCAAGGTATGTGCTGTACCAAGAGGGTTTATGTTCTCGGTTAAAAAGTCTTCTCTTTACAAAAAACGTACATTACATTATTAATAACGCCCAGTGCTTAATGGATCTTGCTAATGTTTCCTTTTCTTTAGGTCTTTGAGGTCTTTGGTCCAGTCTGCCAGCCTTACTACATCTTGAGGTTCAATTCGCAGGAGGACATAGAACAGAGAGAACTCAAAATAAGGGATCCTGTTTTCTTTGCCCCCAAAATCAAAGACCTTACAGAGCACATCTTTGTTGAACAGATCAAGCAGTGGTAATTCTTTTCTATGTATATTCTGCTTTATTATAATGCATTTGCATGCATTTTTTATCTGTCCTGTTGATTAAATTTTTAGCTCTAAAGGATCTGATGCCTCTTGGAGAAATGACCAGGAGCCTCCACCAGAGGTAAAACTTATCTATTCTTTTAGTTTGTACACTACCCTATTGAATTAGGCACACAGTTTGTTTTCTGGTAAGACTGACAGCCAGGAAAAACTCCAAACTGTCATCTGTAAAGGGGAAACTAGGATAACTAGGGGTTGAGATTGGGGTCTGCTGAGCAAATGGTAGTTCAGGAGTTTGAAGAAGGAGTTTGGAGATGACTTGTTGAATTGGTGTCCTTATTGAATTCACTGTGATCTGAGTATTAAGTGTAGAAGGATGGAGCGACTGCCTTATTTTACTTGTAAAGAACTACTATGATTCTTATTTTCAGTTCTGTGAATTTTCAGGATGCTTTTAATAACATTTCAAAATTGTACTGATTAAGTTGAAAATGAGTTTAATCACACTAATTTCTGACTTTCTGTGTTTCCCAGAGTGAGAGAAGTCAATTGACTTTTCTGTCTATGGAATATACTGGCATTGTAAATAAACATTGATAGCTGTGTGTTTGTGCAGGCCCTGGATTTCAGTGATGATGAGGAGGAGAGGCAGGCCAAGCAGAAGCTGAAGCAGCAGAAGAGACAACAGCCGAAGAACCAAGAGGACACAGACTCTGGTGAGACACAGCATCCAACACTTCATTGTACCACTCTGAGCTCTATACCACACCGGTTCTGTGCCTTCTTCCAAATAGCGCACAGTCTCTGATTCATTCTTCAAACACTGTTTAAAAATATTGTTTTTACGTTCACCGATAACCAAAAAGTTTTTAATATTTATTTAGTCAAACACTTTGAGTTACAGTGAGGCAAGAAAGTATTTAGTCAGCCACTGATTGTGCAGGTTCTCCCCTTAGAAAGATGAGAGAGGTCTGTAATTTTCATCATAGGTACACTTCAGCTATGAGAGACAAAATGAGAAAAAAATATCCAGGAAATCACATTGTAGGATTTTTAAAGAATTTAATTGTAAATCATGGTGGAAAATAAGTATTTGGTCACCCACCACAACAAGCAAGATTCTGGCCCTCACAGACAGACCTGTAACTTCTTTCTTTAAGAAGCTCTTCTGTCCTCCACTCATTACCTGTATTATGGCACCTGTTTGAACCTCGTTATCTGTATAAAAGACACCTGTCCACAGCCTCAAACAGTCCAGACTCCAAACTCAACCATGGCCAAGACCAAAGAGCCCTGTCCCCGAAGGACACCAGGAAGAAAATTGTACAACAACCCCTGGCAAAAAGTTATGGAATCACCAGTCTTGGATGAGCCACTCAATCAGACATTTCATTCTATAAAACAAACTCAAAAACATGATACAATAATAAGGGTCATTCCAAAGTGCAACTTGTTGGCTTTCAGGAACACTCAAAGACATGAAGAGAAAACATTGTGGGAGTCAGTGAATGTTACTTTTATTGACCAAGCACAGGGAAAAAAAATGGAATCACTCAATTCTGGAGGAAAAAGTATGGAATCACTCAAATTGGAGGTAGAAAATAAGGACACATCCAGTCCATATCCTTTCCCTAAATGGACACCTGCCGCCTCAGAGTAGATCTGCTCATTAGTCTGTCAGTTAAAAAACCACCCTGCAGTCCCATGACACCTTGGAGGGCTGCTGGACAAAAAGTGGTGGAGTGGCAAGAACCATGGCTCCCACAAGAAGAAATGGCTCTTGAAACAAAAGAGAGGGATTGTGAAACTTCTTGAAGAAGGTAAACTCTTCACGCCCAATGGTTGCTAAAGATGTGGGCTGTTTCACAGTCAGCTGTATCCAAGATATGGACCAAATACCAAACAGCATGGAATGGTTTTTTTTAAAGCCAAGCGTACTGGTAGACCCAAGAAAAGACATCAAAAAAGCGTCCAAGACAAACAACTTAAGGCCATTTGTCTTGAAAACCGAAAAAAGTACAACTAACACAGATGAAAGCATAAATGGGAGGAAGCGGGAGCCAATGTAATGTGACTGAACCGTTAGAAATCGCCTAAAGAAATGGGATTTTCAATACAGGACGCTAAAAGAAAACCATCATTGACACCCTAAACATAAAAGAACAAGACTGCAATGGCTAAGGAGAGACAATCATGGACTGTGGATGACTGGATGGAAGTTATCCTTTCAGTGATGAGTCCAGAATCTGCATTGGACAAGGTGATGATTGCTGGAACTTTTGTTTGGTGCCGTTCCAGTGAGATTTATGAAGTAGGCCTGCCTGAAGAAAACCAACCAAATTTTCCACAGTCCTTGATGATAATGGGGCTGCATGTCAGGCAAAGGCACTGGGGAGAATGACTGTGGTTAATTCTCTTTCTATCGATGCACAAGTTTTACATTGAGATTTTTGGACAGTTTTTCTCATCCCTTCAGTTGAACAGATGTTTTTGGAGTGATGAAATAATTTTTTCCAAGATGACAATGCATCGTGCCATAGGGCAAAAAACAGTGAAGGCATTCCTTGGAGAAAGACCGCATTCAGCCAGTCGATGTCAAGGCCTGCAAATAGTCCAGATCTCTCACCCAATTGAAAACCTGTGGTGGAAATTGAAAAAAATGGTCCACAAGAAGGCTCCGACCTGCAAAGCTGATCTGGCAACTGCTATCAAAGAGAGTTTGGCACCAAATTGGATGCAGAATACTGTTTGTCACTTCATCAAGTCCATGCCTCAGAGACTGAAAAGCCGTTTATAAAAAGCCAAAGGTGGTGCAACTAAATACTAGTGATGTATTTTGAATGGTCTTTTTGTTTAGCTGTTTCATGATTCCCATATTTTTTTCCCCTGTGCTTGGTCAATAAAAGTAACATTCACTGACTTCCACAATGTTTTCTCTTCATGTCTTTGAGTGTTCCTGAAAGCCAACAAGTTTTTGCACTTTGGAATGACCTTATTATTGTATCGTTTTTTGATCTGAGTTTGTGTTTTACAGAATGAAATGTCTGAATGAGTGCTCATCAAAGACTGGTGATTTCCCCATACTTTTTTGCCAGGGGGTTGTAGACCTGCACCATGGCTGGGAAGAGTGAATCTACAGTAGGCAAGCAGGTTGGTGTGTGAATAAATCAACTGTGGGAGCACTGTTTAAAGAAAATGGAGACAGCATATGGATTTATCCAGAAAGAGGATTGGGGAGAATATCATGTGTGTCAGATAAAACCAAAATAGACTTTTTGGTAAAAACCTGAACTTGTTTTGGAAAGAAGAAAAGAATTGTAAGTTTGCTCCATACCTACTGTGAAGCATGGGGGTGGAAACATCATGCTTTGGGGCTGTTGTTCTGCAGAGGTTACAGGACGACTGATCTGTATTAAGGGAAGAAATGAACGAGGCCATGTAATCGTGAGATTTTAAGCCAAACCCTTCTTTCCATCAGTGAGAGCATTGAAGATGGAACGTGGCTGGGTCTTCCAGCATGACAATGATCCCAAACACAACCGCTCTGGGCAACGATGGAGTGGCTCCGTAAAAGCAATTTCAAGGTCCTGGAGTGGCCTAGCCCAGTCTCCCAGCCCCCTCAGCCCCATAGAAAATTTGTGGAGGGAGTTGAAAAGTCCCATGTTGCCCCCCCAAAACATCACTGCTCTAGAGGAGGATCTGCATGGAGGAATGGGCCAAAATACCAGCTAACAGTGTGGTGCCAACCTGGTGAAGACTTACAGGAAAATGTTTTTGACCTCTGTCATTGCCAACAAAGGTTATGTTACAAAGTATTGAGTTGAAATTTTTGTTACTGACCCAAATACTTATTTTCCACCATGATTTACAATTAAATTCTTAAAAATTCTACAATGTGATTTCCTGGATTTTTTTCTCATTTTGTCTCTCATAGTTGAAGTGTACCTATGATGAAAATTACAGACCTCTCTCATCTTTCTAAGTAGGAGAACTTGCACAATCAGTGGCTGACTAAATACTTTTTTGCCCCACTGTATGAAATTCTGCACCAAGCGAGTCAGTATCAGGCTCTTATAACTGATATAGAGTAGCATTTACCTCACTTTTCACCTATTTCTTCTCAGTAAGAAGCCTCATTTTGTTTTTATAGAGTAACTAATTGTAAGAAAAATTAATAACGGAACCCACTGTGAGGCAGCCAAGGGAGTTTTGTCATCCCAAATCAGAAAACAGTTTGGACAGTATGGTAATTGCAAATTTTAAAAAAGCGCAGTGTTTCTTACATTGTCTTTGACTTTTATTTCATTTCAGACATTATGAACCCAAGATATGTCATGTTTAGTCTGGTCAGCTTCATTTCACTTGTTAATAAACATCCATTCCTGCATTCCAATGCACTGTAGAAGGAGAGATAGGCAAATACTTTCCGATGTTTCTTCGAGGAACATGTAAACATTTCAGTAAATTTCTCACACACTTGTTGACAAGCTGGAGATCCTTTGCTGATCTAGGTTCCTCAAAGCCTTTTCTGGATACTGCTTTTGTACCAAATCATGATTATAATCACCTGTTTGAATTCACGTCATTATTTATTTTTTCTTCCTGGTTACTAGTCCATGTTGCAGGAATGTGTTGCAGGGATGGATGTATATTAGTGCATGACTGGGCTTTTATATAGGTTTGTAGCTTATTCTACTGTACGTAAAAAAACTCATTTAAAAGAATCATGTGTATATATATATGCTGTGCCCCACAAAATGACACACAAAATATTTATGGAATAATTATGCATGAAACAGTTGCAGAATGTAAATTTTTATTGTGCAAACTGAAACACATTAAAATCAGAAAAGAATTAATTGTTGCTGTATTTTTAATGTCAGTCCACTGCTTACTGTTCCTGTCATATGCAGTGTCTTGAGAAAATACAGCTTGAAGTGATGTTGGCTTCACGGTTTCAACTGATTGTGGTGGCCTAGTGGTTAAGACACTAGACTATGGACCAGAAGGTCCAGGGTTGAAATCCCACCCCTGCAAAGCCACCATATTGGGTCCATGAGCAACCCATAATTGAATGTAACTGTATCAATTGTAAGTCGCTCTCAAATGTAAATGTAAGACTCAAAGTAAGAACAGAAACCCAAGTGAGTTTGATGACAAAAACAAAACCCGAAGGTCTCAGAATGCATTCTGGATTCCCGTATTCTCCCATAAGAAATAATGGATCTAGGGATCCCATTTGCTGCACATTTCATTATGGGAGCCATTTCCAGAGCGGAGGTACATTTTGGATAATGGGGTTTGACTGTGTTTGTATGGAGAATATGGAGAGATTAAGTATGTATGTGTATTCCCTCATCAGACAGTGAGTCATCTGCCTGTAAACCACCACCTTCCCAGAAGCCACCAAGAAGAAAACCCCGTCAGAACTGGGGCTCTGCACGCGGCCGGGCTGCACACCAGAGCGGCTTCCACACCAATTATCATGCAAATCCTCATTTCCAACCTGACTTTTTGCTCCCTTTACCTGGCCCTTTCCACCCTCCATATCAAGGTTACGGGTTCCCACCTTACCCCAGACCGCCCCCTCCTCACATGGGCATAGGCCCCTGGCACCCTGGCCCCTACCCAGGACCTATGTTTTACCCTCCACCTCCTCCTCCTCCACCACCATCAAATTAACAAAGCGTGTCACAGTCATTGGCTCTTTCTCTCTATGAGCAACTCGTGAGTGTACGTTATCCTCAACCCTCCTCTACTGGAGCAGAACTGAACTGACTGAAGTGATTTCTGTGTTCTCATGACTGTTTAAAAGAGATGGCTCTTATGTAAATGTGAAGATGTACTTTCTTTCATTAATGCGAATTGAATAACAGGATGGACCATATCAGTGTCGCAGACAATCAAATGATCTTTTCTGCCATTAAGTAGTGCACCAATGCACACAACCATAGTAATCAGATATAATGAGTGTGCGCTGTTGAAATGTAAGTTTTCTTTTTGTAATAAAATCATAAAACCTTAAGACGTTGAGAATTATTTTCCACTATGGTCATGGTGTATCTACAGGGCAATGAGCAATGGTACTGTACTTATTTATATAACATGCTCAACATGTCCACCATTGTGCTGAATATCCAAACTTATTCAGCAACCACACAGACGATGATGGCAGGAGCAGTGGTGTTGCATAACTGAACGATGCGCTGAAGCAAATGCACATTCATCATTTTCTCTTACAGTGAACAGGGAAAACAGTTGCCATGTCATAAACAACTGCATGATTTCTCATGTGTGTACATATTGGGAAAATATCATGTGGTCAGATGAAACCAAAATAGAACTTTTTGGTAAAAACTCAACTCGTTGTGTTTGGAGGAAGAAGAATGCTGAGTTACATTCCAAGAACACCATACCTACTGTGAAGCATGGGGGTGGAAACATCATGGTTTGGGGCTGTTTTTATGCAGAGGGGACAGGATGACTGATCCGTGTTAAGGGAAGAATGAACCGGCCCATGTATCGTGAGATTTTAAGCCAAAACCTTCCATCAGTGAGAGCATTGAAGATGGAACGTGGCTGGGTCTACCAGCATGACAATGATCCAAAACACACCGCTTGGGCAACGAAGAAGTGGCTCCGTAAAAAGCATTTCAAGGTCCTGGAGTGACCTAGCCAGTCTCCAGACCTCAGCCCCATAGAAAATTTGTGGAGGGAGTTGAAAGTCCGTGTTGCCCCAAAACATCACTGCTCTAGAGGAGATCTGCATGGAGGAATGGGCCAAAATACCAGCTACAGTGTGTGCCAACCTGGTGAAGACTTACAGGAAACGTTTGACCTCTGTCATTGCCAACAAAGGTTATGTTACAAAGTAAGTATTGTAGTTGAACTTTTGTTATTGACCAAAACTTATTTTCACCCCATAATTTTACGATTCAATTCTTTTCTTTTAAAAATTCTAAAAATTCTACAATGTGATTTTCTGGATTTTGAATTTTTCATTTTGTCTCTCATAATTGAAGTGTACCTATGGTGTGAAAATTACAGACCTCTGTCATCTTTCTAAGTCGGAGAACTTGCGCAATCAGTGGCTGACTAAATACTTTTTTTGGCCCACTGTATTTATGCAGAAATATAGAAAATTCTAAAGGGTTTGCAAACTTTCAGGCACCACAGTAGGTGTTGTCAATCAATGGGATGATGACTGGGAGTGAGTGGGTACTTGAAGAAAAGGGATCTAAAGAAGTCTGATCTTCACAACACCTTTGTGGTCTGACTGTGGATTGGACTTCAACAATCCCCAGTCAGACAGATTTTGTACAAATTGAGGAATCCCAAGACCATGTTACTCTCCCCATGAGTGATCAACAACAACAAACACTTCAAAAGCCTGACGTAATAGTCTGAGGTCAGTGTCCTGCTGGTGTTCATAAAATGCTGGCACATCAGTATATTGTATAGCAGTCAGAATGTGAGTTTTGCAGCATCCACTTCCCCAAGTGAATTATTTCAGTTGTTGTAAGTGATAAGGCAATACACTTTTAAAGTGTACTCCATGCTCTAGGTTTACTGATGGGGCGCTAGGGAGCCCGTTACTCAGCTTTTAATCAGAAATCCTACACATCACAGGATCTAAGTTTTATCATGCTAAAATATTAATATCCTGTTATACTTTTATTTTCATGCAGAGGCCAGTTTATATGGTTTAGTTGGGCCTATGCTACATTTGTCCTATTTTCTCCATTTTTTTCAGACCATGATTTTTATTTCTGCTGTGACTTCCATTGTCATCGTAGCTGGAGGTAACATGGTGACACTGACATGTGTCTCCAGTAAATTGGTTGTGTGCAGCTGGGGACTGACACTAACTTTACGTCTACCCATGGAATCTAGGCCACCTGAATGGAAAGTGTGGGCTGTGATTGTGATGAGAGCTGTTTGAAACAGGAAGAAGATTAGTGCTGTTTATCTCACTGCTGCATATTGAGTGCTGGCCTGAGAGGACTGTGGCTACTTTGAATGCTGTATGTGTGTGTGAAAGGAGTGCCCATTTGATTTCAGTATTGGGTAGTGCAATATTGCAAAATTTTGTAATATTAGAGTGAGTGTGAGGAAGACAATGGGAACAGTGTCTATTTTTGAATCCTGATGTGACACTAGATTGTCACATCCTGTTGTTAGGATGTGGGTTGGATCATGGGATGGTATGGCTTCTCACTGTCTTATTTTACTGACTGCTCAGAATATTACTTGTGATATAGCAAATTGTTATTGTTAAAAGTTTTGGTCTTTTTAATACTGACTTATTCAGTGCTGTGTACACGTGAGCACGAGTGTAGCGTAAAAAAGTATTTAGTCAGCCACTGCTTGTGCAAGTTCTCCTACTTAGAAAGATGAGAGAGGTCTGTAATTTTCATCATAGGTACACTTCAACTATGAGAGACAAAATGAGAAAAAAAATCCAGGAAATCACATTGTAGATTGTTAAAAGAATTTAATTTTGTAAATCATGGTGGAAAATAAGTATTTGGGTCAATAACACAAAAAAGTTTAACTCAATACTTTATAAAACACTAGCCTTTGTGTTGGCAATGACAGAGGTCAAAAATGTTCCTGTAAGTCTTCACCAGGTTGGCACACACACTGTAGCTGGTATTTTGGCCCCATTCCTCCATGCAGATCTCCTCTAGAGCAGTGATGTTTTGGGAAAACACACTTTTTCAACTCCCTCCACAAATTTTCTATGGGGTTGAGGTCTGGAGACTGGCTATGGCCCCACTCCAGGACCTTGAAATGCTTTTTACGGAGCCACTCCTTCGTTGCCCGAGTGGTGTGTTTGGGATCATTGTCATGCTGGAAGCCCCAGCCATGTTCCATCTTCAATGCTCTCACTGATGGAAGGAGGTTTTGGCTTAAAATCTCACGATACATGGCCCCGTTCATTCTTCCCTTAACACGGATCAGTCGTCCTGTCCCCTTTGTAGAAAAACAGCCCCAAAGCATGATGTTTCCACCTCCATGCTTCACAGAGAGTTAATCGAAATGTTGTGGAAGGACCTGAAGCGAGCAGCTAATGTGAGGAAACCCACCAACATCCCAGAGTTGAAGCTGTTCTGTATGGAGGAATGGGCTAAAATTCCTCCAAGTCGGAATATAATTCCTTCACAGCATGGAATATCAAGTACACTCTAACATTCCCACAATGCAACACAAATAAGTCCAAACAGTTCAACCTCGCAGACAACTTATAATTATTATTCCCAGCACTGCTGTCACGCAGTAATGAAAAAAGCCATATAAAGTAGTGTTTAATACCCTTGTTAATTATGTTCCATAAAATAGTGCACTATACGCTCACTGATCACTTTTATTAGGTACACCTTCTTGTTTCTACACTCATTGTCCAGTTTATCACTTTCACTTACCATATAGAAGCACTTTGTTAGTCCCACTTACTCTGTTCTCTAATGGTCAGAACCCCCACAGGACCACCACAGATCAGGTATTATTTGGGTGGTAGATCATTCTCAGCATTTCAGTGACACTGATGTGGTGGTGGTTGTGGTGTGTTAGTGTGTGTTTTGCTGGTACTATTGGATCAGACACAGGAGTGCTGCTGGAGTTTTTAAACACTGTGGTTCACTCACTGTGCACTGAGACACATCTACCAGATTGCTCCACCTTGTAGATGTAAATTCAGAGACAGTAGCTCATCTGTTGTTGCACAGTTTGTGTTAGTCCTCCTCTAATCTTTCATCAGCACTCACTGGATGCTGTCTACAGGATGCTGGTGGCCATTTTGGTTGGTGAACTCCAGCAGCACTGCTGTGTCTGATTCACTCATACCAGCACAACATACACTAACACACCCCCACCACATCAGTGTCACTGCAGTGCTGAGAATGATCCACCACCCAAATAGTACCTGATCTGTGGTGGTCCTGTGGGGCCCTGACCATTACAGAACAGACTAAAGTATTTAGAGAAACTGAAGGACTACAATCTGTAACTGTAGAACTAGACTGTTCTTCTATGTGGTAAGTGGAACTGATAAAATGAACAGTGAGTGTAGAAACAAGGAGGTGTACCTAATAAAGCAACTAGTGAGTGTATAGTGATACAGATTTTTGAATGTAAAGAATAGTGATTATTGGAGCCTTTCTGTGTATGAGTGGTTGAATTATGTAATACACAATAACTAAAAGTCTCTACACCGTACACCTCCCAAACATTGTCATTACATTCATCTACTGATAAAAAGTTTCTGTTCAAGGTCAGATGAGACCAGGTTCAAGTGGGTCAAGTTCCAGTGCTGCCAATCTATTGCACGACACACATTCACTCACACTGGGTCACTTTAGAGACACCAACTGACCAAACGCGTCTTTGTGTTGTGGATGGAAACTGGAATATCTGGAAGAAGCCCATGTATACATGGGGAGAACATACAAACTCCACACAGGACAAGTCTGGGCTGAGGGTCAAATTGGTGGATCCCTGAAGCTGTGTGGCGACACCATTAACCAATGCGCCAGCAGACTACCCCTATGCAGTAGTGCTTGAAAGCTTGTGAACCCTTTAGGATTTTCTGTATTTCTGCATAATCAAGTTAAACTTAAACAAGTCAGTCAAAAATAATATACTTGGTCATTTATTTAACGAGGAAAATGAATTATTACATATCTATTAGTGTCAAAAGTATGTGAACCTCTAGGATTAGAAGTTAATTTAAAGATGAGTTGTGTTTACAGTCAGGTGTGAGTGGGTGCCCTGTTGAAGGTAAAGAACGGGGATCTTCACAACACATGTTTGTGGAAGTGTATCATGGCTCAAACTAAGGAAATTTCTGAGGACCTCAGAAAAAGAGTTGTTGATGCTCATCAGGCTGGAAAAGGTTTCAAAACCATCTCTAAAGAGTTTAGGCTCCAACAATACACAGTCAGATAGGCTGTGTACAAATTTAAGTCCATTGTTACCCTCTCCAGGAGTGGTTGATTAACAAAGATTCCTCCAAGAGCAAGGCGTGTAATAGTCTAAAAGGTAACAAAGGAACACAGGGTAACTTCTAAGCAGCTAAGGTCCTCTCTCTCAGTCGCTAATGATAATGTTCATTAACATTAAGTCCACGATTAGGAAAAAACAATGGTGTATATGGCAGGGTTGTCAAGAGAAAGCCACTTCTCTTCTACAGTGGTGCTTGAAAGTTTGTGAACCCTTTAGAATTTTCTATATTTCTGCATATATATGACCTAAAATATCATCAGATTTTCACACATGTATTTACTGAGGAAAATGATCCAATATTGCATATTAGTGAGTGGCAAAAGTATGTGAACGGCAGTTGGATTAGCAGTTAGTTTGAAGATGAAATTAGTCAGGTGTTTTCAACCAATGGGATGACAATCAGGTGTGAGTGGGCACCATGTTTTATTTAAAGAACAGAGATCTATCGAAGTTGTTACGGTTCGCCATATGGAAATGATGGAAACTATTTACCAAATGTAAATAAATAAAAGAACAAAATATAAATAAATGAACGTAACTAAAAAGGGGCGGTTCCACAATGTGTGTGGGACCTGAGCCTCGAACCCCGGATCACTAATGTCAGAGGCCGCCTGAAGTCAACTCAAAACAAGGTCTAATGCCATAATGAAAATGAAAGGAACATAAGGGAGGCACTAAAGGAAAGCCTCGAACAGGACGCGAGCGGCGCATCCTGAAACGAAAGTATAAAATGAGTTTTAACATATAAAGCATACCCTGCATGCACAGGTCGGGATTGGGCGCTAGGGTGCCGGTCTCCACCTGGAGAGCTTTGGCGACGTCGAGGAATTCTGAGGTGCACGTGGAGTGCACATGCAGAGTATGGCGATGCGACGGCATTAAGGTAAGTGGCTCTGGTTACACTTGCTCACAACCAGAGACGGCCGCCGCCGTAGTGGATGAAATGCGAGGTAATGCGGTGAGTATCTCGAGAGTACGCGAGGGTACGGTGAGGGTAAGTCACCTGACAGCGCCAGAGCGTGCTCTTAAATATCACCACTGACAGGTGTCCCTAGTACTGCAATCACGCAGCAATTAGTAGGTGCATGCATGATTGTGTCACCTGTGAGGATCCCGGAGGGGTAAACAAGCCATTACTGGCCACTAGTGACAGTTTGGCAGGATCCCCACAGTGCTGGGGGTCCTAACAGTATCCCCCCTCAAAGGGCATCGTCCCGACACCCCTTAGAGTAACTACTGCCCCCCAGCCTCACGAACACGCTCAGGGTTGAGCGTCTGGTGCACTGGGAGGCCCTGGTAAGCAGGGCGAACCTTAAAGTAAAAGCTAAAAGAGAGGGCAGGGCAACATGAACCAGGCCCAAGGCTTGGTTTAGGCTTAGGGCTTGCCATGGGTGGAGCTCAGGGGCGGAGCTAAATCCAACAAAGCCCAAAAAAGAGAAAAGTTGGCGTGAGTTGCCTGAATGGGCAAACCGACACCAAAAAGCTTGGCACCAAGGTTAACAAAAGTGATCGTGGTGCAGAAGACTCCGGTACGGAGCCAACATGCTCAGGTATGGAGCCAAAGAGTGCGATGAGCTCAGGTACGGAGCTGGGTGACGCTTACTGCTCAAGTACGGAGCTAAAGGGTGTGGCGAGCTCACTTATGGAGCTGGGCGGCACTAACCACTCAGGTATGGAGCTGAAGGGCACAGCAAGCTTAGATACAGAACTGTGCAGCGCTAGCTGCTCAGGTACGGAGCTAAAGAGCACGGCGAGCTCAGGTATGGAGCTGGGAGGCGCTAGCTGTTCAGGTGTGGAGCTAAAGAGTGCAGCAAGCTCAGGTACGGAGCTGGGCGGTGCTAGCTGCTCAGGTATGGAGCTAACATGCTTAGGTACGGAGCTAAAGGGCGCTAGCTGCACAGGTACGAAGCTAAAAGGCACAGCGTGCTCAGTTACGGTGTAAACGTGCTCTAGTATTGCACTAAACAGTACCTCCCACTGCCACTCTGGGTCCTAACAGAAGTCTGCTCTTCACAACAGTTTTTGGAAGTGTATCATTGCACGAACAAAGGAGATTTCTGAGGACCTCAGAAAAAGAGTTATTGATACTCATCAGGCCGGAAAAGGTTACAATACCATCTCTAAAGAGTTTGAACTCCACCAATCCACAATTAGACAGAATGTGTACAAATGGAAGAAATTCAAGACCACTGTTATTCTCCCCAGGAGTGGTCGACCAACAAAGATCACTCCAAGAGCAAGGCATGTAATAGTTGGCGAGGTCACAAAGGACCCCAGAGTAAATTCTACGCAACTGAAGGCCTCTCTCACATTGGCTAATGTTAATGTTCATGAGTCCACCATCAGACGAACACTGAACAACAATGGTGTGCATGGCAGGGTTGCAAGGAGGAAGCCACTGCTCTCCAAAAAGAACATTGCTGCTCGTCTGCAGTTTGTAAAGATCACGTGGACAAGCCAGAAGGCTATTGGAAGAATGTTTTGTGGACGGATGAGACCAAAATAGAACGTTTTGGTTTAAAAGAAAAGCATTATGTTTAAAGAAAGGAAAACACTGCATTCCATCGTAAGAACCTTATCCCATCTGTGAAACATGGTGGTGGTAGTATCATGGTTTGGGCCTGTTTTGCTGCATCTGGACCAGGACAGCTTGCCATCATTGATGGAACAATGAATTCTGAATTATATCAGAGAATTCTAAAGGAAAATGTCAGGACATCTGTCCATGAACTGAATCTCAAGAGAAGGTGGGTCATGCAGCAAGACAACGACCAAGCACACAAGTCGTTCTACCAAAGAATGGCTAAAGTAAAATAAAGTTCATGTTTTGGAATGGGCAAGTCAAAGTCCTGACCTTAATCCAATGGAAATGTTGTGAAAAGATCTGAAGTGAGCAGCTAATGTGAAGAAACCCACCAACATCCCAGAGCTGAAGCTGTTCTGTACGGAGGAATGGGCTAAAATTCCTCCAAGCCGGTGTGCAGGACTGATCAACAGCTACAGGAAACGTTTAGCTGCAGTTATTGCTGCACAGGGGGGTCACACCAGATACTGAAAGCAAAGGTTCACATACTTTTGCCACTCCCTATTATGTGATATTGGATCATTTTCCTCAATAAATAAATGACCTAGTATAATATTTGTGTCTCATTTGTTTAACTGGGTTCTCTTTCTCTACTTTTAGGACTTGTGTGAAAATCTGATGATATTTTAGATCATATTTATGCAGAAATATAGAAAATTCTAAATGGTTCACAAACTTCCAAGCACCACTGTAAAATAGCATTGCTTTCTATGGGATTTTGCTGAAAATCACATGGATAAGCCTACTGGCTTTCCTACTCAAAAAATGATTTGTGGGCGGGTGAGACCAAAATATACCTTTCTGGTTTAAATGAGACATGCTATGTCAGGAGAAAGGCATTGCACTGTCACTGCATTCCAGAATAAGAACCAGATCTCATCTCCGAAATCTTATGTGGTGTGATGACTAATTGGGAACATAATGACTAATTTGAACTCTAATCAGAATCAGTCATCAATCAGATTACAGGAGTTACCTTTAACATATTTTTTGGCATTCAAGTGGGGAAATGAAGAGTTGTTCAGGTTATATGGTGACATGCCTGCCCCATACGCACAGCAGAGGGAGTTGTGATGAGGCACGCAGGAAAACGGATCTTATTAATCAGGGTTGAGGACTGAACATGCAATGAATGAGAGGTGAGGAAGGGGGAGTAAACGAGCTGAGAGGAAGGAAAAGATGTGTGTGTGTGTGTGTGTGTGTGTGTGTGTGTGTGTGTGTGAGAGAGAGAGAGAGAGAGAGAGAGAGAGACAGAGAGAGAGAGACAGAGGAGGGGGGGGGGGTTGCTGGTGAGTGAGAGAGAAGAGCGGGATACTGGAAACAGCCGCGGTAATGAGCACCAAGCTGAAGGAGTATTAGCTGTCAGCGTCCTGAGCTGCAGACAGATCTCATTAAAGGTGAGTATTAAAAAGCTTCTTGTGTGTGTGTGTGTGTGAGTGTGTGTGTGGACGAAACACATGCGAGGGCTTATAATAGACATGCTCTCAAATGATGCAGTGCATTGTTTGGGATATGGACTGTGAGAGGAACAGGATGGACAGGGGGTGAAGTGGTCACTGACGGACAGATCTCAAATCAGTCATAATTGATGATTGTGTCTCCAACACTTGGAGAGCTGTGCCATCTCTGTTTATCTGTGTTTGTGTCTATGTGGGTCTCTCAGGATGAAGCAATCATTGCAGCACAGTGTGTGTGGAGCCTACGGTTCCCAGTGAGGCATTGTGTGTTTTCTCCTGCCGGGTGTCTCTGCTCTGCTGCATTTTGTTACTTCACGTGTCGTCTGTGTGGACGTTTCTGATCCCCCATCCCCCCTCACGTTGCTACGACAACCATGGACTGCGGACTGCGTCTTCCTCCTGTCATCGAGGAGGTCATGGACCCTGCAGGTGCGTCTGACTTTGCATGTATGACACAGGACAGAGAGTGTGAATTTGAGGTGCAGGACAGCGATCCATAGCAGGGGAAGAGACAGACATAGCCAGAGAGATGGCCAGTCTGTAGTGACACGTCTGTTAGTCATGACTGGAAGCAGATGGCTTGGCAGGCTAAGTGTGACATGGCATAATTGCTGCCTTCATTATTAATGAAAATATTGGTCGTGTGTCATCTGGAAGGGTGATCTGTTTTGTAAACTACAAAATGCACACCCATCCAGCGACACTGTAGCAGTTGAGTCAGCTCACAGTATGTCTGATTATGGGTTGTGTTTTTAGAGTTAGGCTGTATGGGAAACATTCCATGTCACACTTGAAACCATTATTATGATTCACATTCATGTATCACAATATTTAGTTCAGCTTAGTTTTGGTGCCTCAGCTCCAAAACTAAGAGCCAAGAGCCAGCTGCTGGAGATAACAGTTCCCGAGGACCTGGGATTGAACTCCAGGCTAGGTTTTCAACATGAAGGTCCTGTGGTGCAGTTATAGAATCCAGCAATGGAATGGTGCCTGTACCCAGTGAATTCTGGGATAGGCTTTGAGTGAGTGGTTTGTGGCAGTGTTATAGATGTACTGACAATTCATGTGATACTCTGTGTAATTTACATTATGTAGCCATAAATTACATCCAAAAACATGGGCAATGGTATGATGTTTGTCTTCCTCTTTGCTGCAGCTTTCACTCTTCTGAAACTTTCCATTTGGTTTTGGAACATGACTGTACTGTTGGGCAATAACGTTGGCCAATAAGCCAATCTCAAAGTTGTCAAATGCAGTTAAAGTCAGAGCTCTGTGCAAGCCAGCCAAGTTCTCCATCAAGCTTGGCAAGCCATTTCTTTATTATGTTTAAGGAGAGAGGGTTAGAAGGATGAGGAACAAGGCATGCTTTTATAGGAAAACAATCATCAACAACCAGGCTGTGATTACTGTAATGCTTTGTTTTTTTGGCCTTCTTTCAAGTTCCATTCACAATGTTGCTGCCCCTCAGGTTCACATCTTACCATGTACCTTTTCTCATGTAACTCCTTTACTGAGATCACTTCACTGGAAGTAATGAGGATCTACTTTAATATTTGCATCCTAGCTTTCCAGACCTCAAAGAGTTCTGCTCCAAGTTGCTTACATTCTTTTATTCAGAACAACACAACTGCATGCTAATGCGGCAAGGCATCTGGTACACACTTCTCAGAGATTGAACCATGCCCACAAGGCCAGATCTTAATGTTTTTGGTGTAATGAGTTTCCTACACCGGCCATAATGGTCCAGTGTCTATCTTTCTTCAATAGAAGTCTGAAGATTCACCTATTCAAACAATACTTAAGATATTGTCTCTTCTAGCCTCTGAACTTTTGATGTACTTCGTCTGCTGTTTGTACATATTTTATACTTTATCTTCAAGCTCATAGTACATATTGTCATTATATGTGGCCTTAGTGTCAAGCTGGGAACTTAGTCTGTCATTCTTGTCTGTAGTATTCGTCTCCAGTATAACTGATAATGAATATGTCAAGTACTACAAGTGCAAGTACGATGACTTGCATCGTCGCTCCTTCAGTTATTTGCACGTTTTGTAAGTTGCTCTGGATAAGGGCATCTAATGTAACTGTGAACGACAAGGTGTAGTGATGGACACCTGATGGAATGAGGAGCTGATTCTTGTCTTATGCTTATGCTCTGCTTGCATCAAGGTATTTTATTCTGCCTGTACCACAGCAACGTTTGCACATTTTTCTTTTTATACTTACAGTGAGGCAAAAAAGTATTTAGTCAGCCACTGATTGTGCAAGTTCTCCTACTTAGAAAGATGAGAGAGGTCTGTAATTTACATCATAGGTACACTTCAACTATCAGAGACAAAATGAGAAAAAAAATCCAGGAAATCACATTGTAGGATTTTTAAAGAATTTAATTGTAAATCATGGTGGAAAATAAGTATTTGGTCACCCACAGAAAGCAAGATTTCTGGCTCTCACAGACCTGTAACAACTCTTTAAGAAGCTCTTCTGTCCTCCACTCGTTACCTATATTAATGGCACCTGCTTGACCTCGTTATCTGTATAAAAAAGACACCTGCCCACAGCCTCAAACAGTCAGACTCCAAACTCAACGATGGTCAAGACCAAAGAGCTGTCGAAGGACACCAGGAAGAAAATTGTAGACCTGCACCAGGCTGGGAAGAGTGAATCTACAATAGGCAAGCGGTTGGTGTGAATAAATCAACTGTGGGAGCAATTGTAAGAAAATGGAAGACATACAAGACCATTGATAATCTCCCTCAATCTGGGGCTCCACACAAGATCTCATCCCGTGGGGTCAAAATGATCATGAGAACGGTGAGCAGAAATCCCAGAACTACACGGAGGGACCTGATGAATGACCTGCAGAGAGTTGGGACCAAAGTAACAAAGGCTACCATCAGTAACACACTACGCCAAGAGGGACTCAGATCCTGCAGTGCCAGGCGTGCCCCCCTGCTTAAGCCAGTACATGTCCAGGCCCGTCTGAAGTTTGCAAGAGAGCATATGGATGATCCATAAGAGAATTGGGAGAATATCCTTGGCTATTTTCTGAATGTATTATATTAAGGAGACCAGATAATTACATATGGTCATTTTATTGCTAAAAGTACTATATTTGCTTTTGCATAGTAATACATTTGCTTTAATTACAGCCCGCAGTCTGAATGTGTCTCCACCAGCTGTATAGATTTACAGTAGTTCTTGCAGGTTTGTGAGTGCTTTAGATTTTCTATATTTCTGCATAAATATGACCTATGCAATCAGAATTTCACATAAGCCCTAAAAGTACATAAAGGGAACCCAGTTAAACAAATAATACAAAACTATTATTGTATTATTTAATGAGGAAGATGATCCAACGCCTCTGTGAGTTGCAAAAGTTTGTGAACCTTCGCTTTCAGTATCTGGTGTGATGCCCTTGTGCAGCAATAACTGCAACTACCACTTTTTCAGCAACTCTTGATCAGTCCTGCACATTGACTTGGAGAAGCTTTAGCCCATTCTTTCATATACTACAGCTTCAGCTCTGGAATACTGGAGGGTTTCCTCACATGCATTGCCTGCTTCAGGCCTTTGACTCTTGCCATCCAAAACAGCTTACACTGCTTTATCCTTTCTTGGTAGAATGATTTGTGTGCTTAGGGTTGTTTTCATGCTGCATGACTGATGTTGTCTTGAGATTCAGTTCATGGCAGGATGTCCTTACATTTTTCTTTAAACATTTCTGGTGTAATTCAAACTTTGTTGTTCCATTAATGATGCCTGCCCCACAATGATACTACCACCACAATGATACTACCACTTCTCATAGTAAACTGCAAATGAGCAGCGGTATTCTTTTTTGAGGCTTTCTTCTTGCAACCCTGCAGTGTGCACTGTTGTTGTTCAGTGTTCTCCTGATGATAAGCTCATGAACGTTAAAAAATACCCATGTGACAGAGGTCTTTAGTTGCTCAGAAGTTACCCTGGGTCCTTTTGCAACCTTGCAGACTATTACTCCTTGCTCTTGAAATAATCTTTCTTGGTTGACTCCTGGAGAGGGTAACAGTGGTTTCCACCATTTATACATTTACATTTACAGAATTTAGCAGACGCCCTTATCCAGAGCGACTTCCAACTGATACAATCTTACAATCCAAGCAATTGTGGATTAAGGGCCTTGCTCAAGGACCCAACAGTGGCAGCTTGGCAGAGCTTGTTTTGAACCCTGGACCTTCTGGTCCATAGTCCAGTACCTTAACCACTAGGCTACTACAGTCCCATATATACATGATCTGTAAAACTATGGATTGTTGGAGTCCAATCTATTTACAGTAGATGGACTTTTAACGTGTCTCCAGTTTGATGAGCATCCACTGTTTTTTCTGAGGTCTTCAGAAATCTCATTTGTTCTTGCCATAATACACATCCACATTATGTGCTGTGGATCAGACTTTGATAGACGATCAACAACATGATCTGTAATGTTTAACTGATAAGGCTGACCAATCAAAAAAATTTTTTTCTTCAATTAAATCCCTTGTTGACTGGTTGCTGTGTGTAGGCACACAGGCTTGACCTTTTGATTCAAACAGAAACTAAAGGGACTTGTCCACATTTCCTTCCTCACCGTCCCAACATATTCCTCTTCCTCTGGGCCTCCCTTCCTCTGCTGCTGTATGACTTGCCGTCCTCTGTGTGGCTTCAGAACATTCTGAAAAAGTAAAGAGTTTTTCAACACAGTGTTTGTGCTAAAAGGGGCAATTATTGCCAGGAAGTCTAAATGCAGCGAGAGGGAAAGTACATAAGTTGGACTGGTAAGTGCACAGATATGCTTTTGAAACAAGTTTCATAAGTTCTTATTAGATTCAGTTGGGGTTCTGAGTATAGATCATAGAAAATGCATTGAGCCTTTTTTGTTCTTTTCCCTCTGTGTTCTGTCCTTATGGGAAGACGTTATATTTTCAGTTCTTTTGTTTTCTGCACTCAAGTGTGGCTGATGTCTGTTTATAGCTCCAGACAGATGTTAGGAAGAAGTGTGAGTCTGTTTTCTCAGAGAGATTGAAGATATTTGGATTACCAGATTGCACAACAGTTTGTATGAGTAACGAAATGAGCAAACAGACAAACAACAAAATGAACAAGCATTTTGGGGCATTTTTGTGTAAGGGTGATATTGAAGATATATATATATATATATATATATATATATATATATATATATATATATATATATATATGTGTGTGTGTGTGTGTGTGTGTACAGCTGTATGCATGGTGTTTAGTGGACCACAGGTGTGATGCCTTTCGTATTTAGAAACAAATGATTATTATACCTGGTGGATTCAACTCCTAGCTTCAGGGACTTGGGCAGGGATCTGTAACCATGGCAACAACCAGTGTGTGGTAGGCATGCATGGTATAACGTCATGCAGTCTTTCAAACTGCATCACACATAAACAGAGAGAGAGAGAGAGAGAGAGAGAGAGAGACTGTTGGATCATTCAAGCCTTTCTATTTTAGTTCACAAAGCTCTTTCATTCTCTCTCTCTTTGTCTCTTATTTCTGTACTGCTGCAGGGCCAGGATAGAGGTGATGTGAATAATTCATGTCTTTCCTCACTGCGCCAGAAATCTGATGCGTATGTTTTTTTCCTCTCTCTCTCTCTCTCTCTCTCTCATATATTGCTATATATATATATATATATATTCAGTGCCTTGCAAAAGTATTCGGCCTCCTTGAACTTTTCAACCTTTTGCCACATTTCAGGCTTCAACCATAAAGATATGAAATTGTAATTTTTTGGGAAGAATCAACAACAAGTGGGACACATTCGTGAAGCGGAACAAAATTTATTGGATATTTTAAACTTTTTTTAGAAATAAAAAACTGAAAAGTGGGGCGTGCAAAATTATTCGGCCCCCTTGCGTTAATACTTTGTAGCGCCACCTTTTTGCTGCGATTACAGCTGCAAGTCACTTGGGGTACGTCTCTATCAGTTTTGCACATCGAGAGACCGAAATTTTTGCCCATTCTTCCTTGCAAAACAGCTGGAGCTCAGTGAGGTTGGATGGAGAGCGTTTGTGAACAACAGTTTTCAGCTCTTTCCACAGATTCTCGATTGAATTCAGGTCTGGACTTTGACTTGGCCATTCTAACACCTGGATACGTTTATTTGTGAACCACTCCATTGTAGATTTTGCTTTATGTTTTGGATCATTGTCTTGTTGGAAGATAATCCTCCGTCCCCAGTCTCAGGTCTATTGCAGGACTCCAACAGGTTTTCTTCCAGAATGGTCCTGTATTTGGCTCCATCCATCTTCCCATCAATTGTAACCATCTTCCATGTCCCTGCTGAAGAAAAGCAGGCCCAAACCATGATGCTGCCACCACCATGTTTGATAGTGGGAATGGTGCGTTCAGGGTGATGAGCTGTGTTGCTTTTAAGCCAAACATAACGTTTTGCATTGTGGCCAAAAAGTTCATCTGACGAGAGCACCTTCTTCCACATGTTTGGTGTCTGTGGCAAACTTTTTATGGATATCTTTGAGAAATGTCTATCTTCTTGCCACTCTTCCATAAAGGCCAGATTTGTGCAGTGTACGACTGATTGTTGTCCTATGGACAGAGACTCCCACCTCAGCTGTAGATCTCTGCAGTTCATCCAAAGTGATCATGGGCCTCTTGGCTGCATCTCTGATCAGTCTTCTCCTTGTTTGAGCTGAAAGTTTAGAGGGACGGCCGGGTCTTGGTAGATTTGCAGTGGTCTGATACTCTTTCCATTTCAATATGATCGCTTGCACAGTGCTCCTTGAGATGTTTAAAGCTTGGGAATTCTTTTTGTATTTTGCTTTAAACTTCTCCACAACAGAATCTATCTATCTCGGACATGCCTGGTGTGTTCCTTGGTTTTCATGATGCTCTCTGCGCTTTAAACAGAACTCTGAGACTATCATAGAGCATGTGCATTTATACGGAGACTTGATTACACACAGGTGGATTCTATTTATCATCATCAGTCATTTAGGTCAACATTGGATCATTCAGAGATCCTCACTGAACTTCTGGAGTGAGTTTGCTGCACTGAAAGTAAAGGGGCCGAATAATTTTGCACGCCCCACTTTTCAGAATATCCAATAAATTTCGTTCCACTTCACGATTGTGTCCCACTTGTTGTTGATTCTTCACAAAAAATTACAATTTCATATTTTTATGTTTGAAGCCTGAAATGTGGCAAAAGGTTGAAAAGTTCAAGGGGGCCGAATACTTTTGCAAGGCACTGTATACATACATATATGCTTCTGCAAACGTATAGACTTCTGTGACAGGTTTTACATACAGTGGTGCTTGAAGCTTGTGCACCTTTTAGAATTGTCCATAATTCTGCTCATATATACACTAAAACATCAGATTTTCACTGAAATCATAAAATTAGACAAATAAAATCGAATTAAACAAGTGTGACAAAATTTTTTATACTTATTCATTTATTTATTGAGGAAAATTATCCAGTATTTATTTATATATATATATATATATATATAATGTGGGTGACATCTAGGCTTAGTCAGTCTGCATCCTGTTGTATTTCTAAAAGAAGATGTATCAGAGTTTGATTTTTACAACACATTTATGAAAGTATATCATGGTACAAAAAACAGCTTTTTGAGGAAAACAGTTCTCATACTCTCAAACTGTTTCTGTCTTTCTGTCACACTGTTTAATGTTAACGTTTATGAGTGCACCATCAGGAGAACACTGAACAACACAGATTTCAGATTTATTTATATAGTGTTTTTTAATATTGAGCAGTGTCTCAAAGCAACTTTACAATTTTAGATGATCTAATATCTACGGCCAGTCCCAAATGGAGCAAGCCTAGGGCGACAGTGGCAAGGAAAAACTCCCTAACTGTTTTGAGGAAGAAGAACAATGGTGTGCTTAGTAGGGTTGCAAGGAGAAAGCAACTGCTCTCCAAAAGAACACTGCTGAGCATCATGTGGCACATAGACAATCCAGTAGGCTATTGCAAAAAATGTTTTGAGGACAGATGAAACCAAAATAGCGCATTTTGGTTTAAATGGGTAGCATTGTATCTGGGGAAAGACAACCTAAGAACCTTATTCCATCTGTGCTGCATCTGGGCCTGGGCATCCATTGCTGCATCTGGGCCAGGACAACTTGGCATCACTGAAGGAACAATTAATTCTGAATTATAACAGCAAATTCTAAAGGAAAATGTTAATGGTTAAGAAGACACAAGTTAGTGTTTTGGAATTGCAAAGTCAAATTCCCAACTTTAATTCAATAGAAATTTTATGGAAGAAGGTAATATGAGGAAACCCGACCCAACATCCCAGCATTGAAGAGAAATGGGCTAAATTCCTCCAAGCTGATGTTCAGGACTGATGGAACAGAATCCTTTACTTGCAGTTGTTGATAGTCAAGCTACTTGCCAGGTAATGAAATCAACAGTTCACATACTTTTGCCATTATTATAATATTCAATCATTTTCCTCAATAAATAAATGACCAAATATAATATTTTTGTCTCTTTTATTTAACTGGGTTCTCTTTATCTATTTTTATGACACTTAGAAAAATCTGATGCTGTTTTAGGTCCTATTTATTCAGAAATATAGAACACACTAATGGATCCACAAACTGCCAAGCACCACTGTACATTATCTTTGAATTTGAGCTAACTCTCACGGTCTGCAGAGAGGTACATCAGTTTGTTTTGTTGAGCAGCTTAGCACCAACTTGAAATGTAATTTGTTCACAAGCTAGAAACTGTAATGGTTGTCAAATGAGGCTTACATGACAGCAGACTGAATTAATAAAGCAAAAGATGACACACCAGTTGTACTTGTAACCTCGTGGACTTAATCAATTTAATCTTCCACTGCTAAAGTTCCAAACCACATGTAGGAAAAACATTTAAAAAAACTCCAGATGTCTTGTTGATCCACCACAGAAATCGAGGCTACGTGTCAACTGGTGTCTTGCCAATGAGAATGTCTGTGTAGTCAACACCATTTCCACTCCAGTAGTCTTTCATTTATAAGTGTGTATTTTATGGTATTAATAGTAAGGTACTCTTCAATTTTAAGGAAAGACAGTAGTGGGGTTAGACTCAAATGTGTCTTTTGGTTGTACAGTGGTGCTTGAAAGTTTGTGAACCCTTTAGAATTTTGTATATTTCTGCATAAATATGAGCTAAAACATCATCAGATTTTCACACAAGTCCTAAAAGTAGTTAAAGAGATCCCAGTTAAACAAATGAAACAAAAATATTATACTTGGTCATTTATTTATTGAGGAAAATGATCCAATATTACATATTACTGAGTGGCAAAAGTATGTGAACCTTTGCTTTCAGTATCTGGTGTGACCCCCCTGTGCAGCAATAACTGCAACTAAACGTTTCCTGTAACTGTTGATCTGTCCTGCACACCGGCTTGGAGGAATTTTAGCCCATTCCTCCGTACAGAACAGCTTCAGCTCTGGGATGTTGGTGGGTTTCCTCATATTAGCTGCTCGCTTCAGGTCCTTCCACAACATTTCCATTGGATTAAGGTCAGGACTTTGACTTGGCCATTCCAAAACATGAACTTTATTCTTCTGTAACCATTCTTTGGTAGAATGACTTGTATGCTTAGGGTTGTTGTCTTGCTGCATGTATAATATTTTTGTCTCATTTGTTTAACTGGGTTCTCTTTATCTACTTTTAGGACTTGTGTGAAAATCTGATGATATTTTAGGTCATATTTATGCAGAAATATAGAAAATTCTAAAAGGTTCACAAAGATTCAAGCACCACTTACATACAGTCAAAGCCCACTCTCCAGGGTTCTTGAAATATACTAACCTGCTATAACGAATGGTCACCCAGTGTACTGTACATGATGCTTTTTTCAAAAAAGTTAGGGCACTGTGCAAAGTGCAAATCACAATGCAGTGTTGTGGAAATCACTTTGGGTTGGGAGGACAGTCATCCTCTAAGATCTGCCTGCATACTCTCATCACATGAGGCCGGGTATTGTAGTGCACCAGGAGGAACCCAGGACCCCCTGCAATAGTGTAGAGTCTGACACTGGGTCCAAGGATTTCATCCTGATACCTAATAGCATTCAGGGTGCCGTTGTCTAGCCTGTAAAGGTCTGTCCGTTCCTCCAGGGATATGCCTCCCCAGACCATCACTGCCCCACCACCATCCGGTCATTCTGAATGATGTATACTACCTGTGCAAACTCTGTAGGGTCCAGGTACCGCTCCATGGTACTAGTAGTGATGCTGACCCTAGCCAAATGTAAAACTAGTGAAAAATCAGCAATGAAAGGTGACTATGGACAAAATGTCAATGGCCTCCACCTTTTAAACCTTTCCTGTTTTGGGGGTCGTCTCATTGTTGCTCCTCTAGTGCACATGTTGCTCATTTCATTAACACCAAAGCAGCTTAAACTGATTAACAACCCCTCCCTCCTGCTACTTAACTGACCAAATCAATATCCCAGAAGTTGCCACCAGGCAGGAGGAGAAAAGGAAGGCCAAAGGGGAGGTTTATGGATTTGGTGAGGGAGGACATGCAGGTGGTTTGTGTATATATACAGTGGGGCAAAAAAGTATTTAGTCAGCCACTGATTGTGCAAGTTCTCCTACTTAGAAAGATGAGAGAGGTCTGTAATTTTCATCATAGCTACACTTCAACTATGAGAGATAAAATGAGAAAAAAAATCCAGGAAATCGCTTTGTAGGATTTTAAAGAATTTAATTGTTAATTATGGTGGAAAAAATAAGTATTGGTCAATAAATTTAGTTCAACTCAATACTTTGTAACATAACCTTTGTTGGCAATGACAGAGGTCAAACGTTTTCCTGTAAGTCTTTCAGCAGATTGGCACACACTGTAGCTGGTATTTTGGCCCATTCCTCCATGCAGATCTCCTCTAGAGCAGTGATGATGTTTTTGGTGGCAAACCACGGACTTTTCAACTCCCTCCACACATTTTTCTATGGGGTTGATGTCTTGAAGACTGGCTAGGCCCACTCCAGGACCTTGAAATGCTTTTTCTCCGGAGCCACTCCTTCGTTGCCCGAAGCGGTGTGTTTGGGATCATTGTCATGCTGGAAGACCCCAGCCACGTTCCATCTTCAATGCTCTCACGATGGAAGGAGGTTTTGGCTTAAAATCCTCACGATACATGGCCCCGTTCATTCTTCCCTTAACACGGATCAGTCGTCCTGTCCCCTCTGCAGAAAAACAGCCCCAAAGCATGATGTTTTCCACCCCCATGCTTCACAGTAGGTATGGTGTTCTTGGGATGCGACTCAGTGTTCCCTTTTTCCTCCAGCAGAGTTTTTTTTCCAAAGAGTTCTATTTTGGTTTATCTGACCACATGATATTCTCCCAATCCTCTTCTGGATCATCCATATGCTCTCTGGCAAACTTTCAGATGGGCCTGGACATGTACTGGCTTAATCAGGGGGACACACCTGGCACTGCAGGATCTGAGTCTCTCTCGGTGTGGTGTGTTAACTGTGGTAGCCTTTGTTACTTTGGTCCCAGCTCTCTGCAGGTCATTCATCAGGTCCTCATGTAGTTCTGGGATTTTTGCTCACCGTTCTCATGATCATTTTGACCCCAAGGGATGAGATCTTGCGTGGGCCCCAGATCGAGGGAGATTATCAATGGTCTTGTATGTCTTCCATTTTATTACAATTGCTCCCACAGTTGATTTATTCACACCAACCTGCTTGCCTATTGTAGATTCACTCTTCCCAGCCTGGTGCAGGTCTAAAATTTTCTTCCGGGTGTCCTTCGACAGCTCTTTGGTCTTGGCCATGGTTGAGTTTGGAGTCTGACTGTTTGAGGCTGTGGACAGGTGTCTTTTATACAGATAACGAGGTCAAACAGGTGCCATTAATACAGGTAATGAGTGGAGGACAGAAGAGCTTCTTAAAGAAAAAGTTACAGGTCTGTGAGAGCCAGAAATCTTGCTTGTTTGTGGGTGACCAAATACTTAATTTCCATCATGATTTACAATTAAAATATTTAAAAATCCTACAATGTGATTTCCTGGATTTTTTTCTCATTGTGTCTCTCATAGATGAAGTGTACCTATGATGAAAATTATAGAACTATCTCCTTTTTCTAAGTAGGAGAACTTGCACAATCAGTGGCTGACTAAATACTTTTTTGCCCCACTGTGTGTATATATACACAAGTATCCTCATGCCTGGTGGCTTTGTACTCTTAGATATGAATTTTCTTAAATGCCTTGCATCCTTCTCTTGCACATAACCAAACCATATAACCTCATCTCTCTCACTTTTTCTGCAAACTGACCTATCTGCGCTTCCCCTTTAATATACAACTTTCTAATCTTGTCAATCTTTGTTGCGCTCAACAAAAATCATGGCATGTTGCATTCTATATACATACATTATATATAAAAAAATCATACCCCTTTGGTTTTTTTCAATTGACTGATCATCAAAACCAAGTATTTTACACCATGTTGTCTATTTTTATTTAAGCAATACAAGGTCATGCTACATTTTTGGTGTGATGCCTTGCTTTGGTGCTTAACATTAAAACCTAGTATCAGGATTATATCTTTAAAATAATAATCCAATAGCTTATTTTTGCATACTTAAACTTGTAAAGCCTTTAAATATAAGCCTGAATATTTATTCCTGGAACTGGTGTGAAGCACAGTAGAATTAACTAAAGAGTTTCACATATAATCTTAATTTTGCTGCACTGTGTCGCATTTTGTCAAAACAAAATGAATATATTTACATTAATATATTTTATCTTTGTAAAAAAAAGACACTTTATTTTGTCAATTCCTAACCTGTAGTTAGCAGGCTAGATAATGGTGTAGTTCATACATTCTCAGTTTCTTAATTATACTGTATTCTTCATTTAGAGCCAGAAAATTTCATCCATAATGTGCAATCTGCTCCACTGCATCCTGTAACGGCCTTTTAAAGTCTTGAAACACAACTGAGCTCAACTCGGGCAGGCTTTTAGGCATGAACGGATTGCAAGAACTTTTCATAATCTGAATGACCTCTGGACATGGTTCAGTTAGAGAAACGTCTGACATTCTGGTCAGTTTGAAGATAGCTGATAAGCCTCAGATATGTGATTGTGAGCATGTGATCTCACAGTCTCCATGATCCGTCTTTCCATGTTTTTACTGCCACTCTCCAGCTGTGTCCCCCTCACCTCACTCAGTTCCTGCAGGTTAAGCTTGCCCAGCTCTTATAACACACACACACACACACACACACACACACACACACACACACACACACACACACACACACACACACACACACACAGCACTTCCTCTAGCCCCAGTGCTCCAAATAATTGATGAGAAAAGAGGCCAATTGCAGCTATTTGCTCTGGTTAAAAAGGGGAAAGCTGTGACTGCAGCTGATGCTATTATTTACTAAACGATCTGCAATTAGCTGTTGCCATTGGCAGACAGGTCATGTTCAGACTTGTCGATGCAGAGACTGGCGCCATTTAACCAAAGAACTGGTGGTTTTCTTGGTTCAATGCCTTTGCTGATTTGCTCCCTATGTTATTGCAAAAGTGACAAGGATATTCTCGCCATGACCACGCCTTGTGCCACTGAACTCTGCAGGTCTTATTATTGAAATGCACATGTTCACAATCAGTCGTTTTACACAGGATGTGAGGTTGGTTTGAAGTTCACCTTGTCTTGCCTTACATTACATGTTAAAAATCTGCTGGTATTTTACTCACAAGTATCTGTGTCATTTCATTCTGTCATTTTGACTGTGCTTATACGTTCTGTATTAACCGTTTGAACGTCCGTGTAATCGTGTATGTGCAAAATGAGCCTAATCAGTGGCACTTTCATGGCTTTTACAGCAAATCTTAAGCAACAGCACATTGTAGGCAAATAGGCAAATAAGCTAGCTATCTGGCTAACATAATGTAGCATTCACAAGGAAAAAGGCAGCACAACCATTGGGAGCCTTTACTAGCAGTCACACAGCAGGACAGATAGCCCTTAAGAGTAAACATGGAAGTACAACAGCTTTCACACTACCTAGGCAATTATTAATGCTCATATATCTATAGTACTCTCTCTTTTCACTCTTTCTCCACATACTAAAAAAATCTAGCCAGAGCTAGTTACCATTCTAGTAGTCAGATAGCGATCTAGCATTTTTAACCACCTGGTTGCAGCCAAGCTTTTTTCTTTATCTGCATGGTTATGGTAGTTCTGGGAACATGCATTGTACATGCACTCTTGCTCCTGCCAACACTCAGTTAACTTGTCCACAATTGTAGAGGAACATTGTACGCATGAAGAACACATTTGAACATAAAGAAAACACAGTAAGGTTTCATGCTTAGTTTTCATTGGCTTTAGACTGGAATCGTTCAGATTGAATCGCTGACCAGTGTGCACTACTAGATTACGCTCAGAGTTTTTCCTTCCTGACTCTGCTTACCTCAGTCTAACGGAGCACACTAAGGACAGTCAGGACAGAACCCCTTGGCTTAGATCAATTAGTTTCATTCTTAGATTTATGATCTATGCCGCCCAAGGAGGTTGGGTCACTTTTTGAGTCTTGGTTCTCCCAAGGTTTCTTCCTCATAACGCTTAGGGAGTTTTTCCTTGCCACTGTCGCCCTAGGCTTGCTCAATTTGGGATTGGACGTAGATATTAGGAGATAATCTAAAATAGTAAAGTTGCTTTGAGACAATGCTCCATTGTAAAAAGCGCTATATAAATAAATCTGACTTGACTGGCTCACAAACGTAGCAAGCCTCGATGACAACACAATATGGCAATATATACAAATTTCAAAGGATAGGCATATTTCAATTGTGCTTGAAAGTTCCAGAGTTGGTTCTCCAAACTTCAAGCCTAAATGAATACCAGAACTTCTATTCTAGAAAACATGGCTGACTCTGGCAAAATAGCTTTATATGAGCTTCATTTCTGTGTCTACTGCAACAAAAAGGAATTATCATAAACGATAGATTTCCTAAAACATATAGTGACATAAACTATTCACACTTGTAACATAGCAAGAAGGCTAGTAGCATAGGTAGTGATCTTAAAATACTTCTATCTAGTTATTGTGGACCACAAATCACCTGATTGTGGATGTTTAAATAGAAATTAACACAGTTTTGTAACAAAAAGCATTTTCTTATGAAGCATTTTGTATCAGGTGCGCCCTGATTTAAAAAGGGAATATGTTCGGACAAATCCACAATAACTGAATACATCATGAACTGAGGAGTTTAATAAGTGTTTGGTAGAGTGGTCTATATTGTATCATAGTGGAGCCCATAAGTAATGATAAGGAAGATAATGTTTAAAACACTTACCTACAATTGGCCAAACTCATTAACACAAAGCTTATTTTATAATAAAGTGTTGAAAAGTCTCATGTACTTTAGTGAGTAAGTGGATTGAAAGTGAAAAGTAAAAGCAAAACACTTACTCAGGTGAATTTGGAAGCACTAGCATAGCTGCTAAGCTAAGTGCAGCCTGTGTTCTGGAGGATACAGTTCAGATATTTCCCATTCGGATGGCTGTCAATACTAAACTTTTTATGTTAGTATTTTACAGACTTATTTGCACTAAGAATACAGTATTGTAGATGTAAAAATAAAGAAAAAAAAAACCCTGATATAAATAGCGGAGTTCTTCAGTGAGCAAGGGCTATTATGAAACTGAATCATTGTGTACTGGATTGTGAATCGTGAATCATGAATCAAGTTTTGACTGACATGAGTCGTGCGGCTCGACTCATACAAGTTTAAGCAAGTGCGCAGAGTACCGATCAAACAATGAGAACCGAGACACAATTTTCTGGTCATAACACGCCGAGAATCGAATTCGATGAGTTCCGAGGTGGTTGAGAACCGAGTCACCTCTGTATTTTATGTTTTTTTATTAATCTTTATTTGTCTTTAGGGACATTTAAACAGTCATTAATGACTTTGTGCTTTATACAAAGTAACTAAGAGACAAATTTTCCTTTAATCATTCATTAACATGCGGCTCTAAACAAAAACAAATCAAATTAGGAAAAAGCATGACACTGATATTTTCAATGTGATACTACGCTAAGTAACCACAACTACATTGAAATAACCATATTACCCATCTTTATAATGGGTGACAATAATTCTGGACTGTTATTAAGCCACATCACATTCCTCCACAATATTTAGGTGAAGACCTACAAACTCTGTTGAAGACACTGGATCGCAAGACACTGGTGGAATATTTTTCGGACATGACTGATTCTGTTTGTAGGGCAAGGGGAGGTGCTACGTGGTATTGGGAAAGAAATATTTTTTCACTACGATACCATACAAAAAATTGGTAGCGGACTATTGCATACATGTAGTGTGTCTAAGAGCAAAATCAGTGCATTTGCAGTGAGATGTTCACAGATACTTGCTATCTAATTAAATAGTCACAGGTGCTTAGTTTCTATGTGATTGGATGATATCACCTGCACATATGAATTATTAATTAACTTCCCCAGCTCATCCTACAATCAACCTACAAGTCTGACCCACAAAATGAAGGAATAATAGAACAACACAGCATGCATGTAATGCTGCCTTTAAAAACCTGAGACGGACTTATCACAGCAGTTATTTGTGCATGCAAACATCTGGCCTGGACATGACTGGATGCCTATTTGCATCTGCATACAGCTTGAGAAAGAAGCACTTATTATAATTCAGACAAGCTGTGCAGTAGAGGAAAATCTCAGGCACAAATGTATGTGATTTGTATGATTGTTTGGCTTCTGCTGCGGTGTGTGTATGTGTGAACCTGTTTTTCCATCCCCGCCTCTTTGATTTCCCAGTGGAACATGTTGTGGATGTCTCTTTCTATCACTGTCTATCTCCCTCTGGATGTCTCCCCTAAAGCTGTGAATAAGCTGTGCACATTTAAATGCATGCGTTATATAGAGTACCATGTGCATGAAACAAGTTAAGTCTGAATTGTCCTGTTGTTTTTTATTATTAAGTTTTGCATCATCGTGTTGAGTACAGTAATACTGATTTCATAGCAGTGGTGGATATGCAGAAGCTGGAGCCTGTCCTGGCACTGATCTAATATCACTGATTACTGCTTAATAAAATGTTATTTACATTTACATTACATTACATTTACAGCATTTAGCAGAAGCCCTTATCCAGAGCGACTTACAATTGGTACAGTCTTACAATCCAAGCAATTGTGGGTTAAGGACCTTGCTCAAGGACCCAACAGTGGTAGCTTGGCAGAGGTGGGATTTGAACCCTGGACCTTCTGGTCCATAGTCCAGTACCTTAACCGCTAGGCTACCACAGTCCCATAAATTTAATTAAGTACCATTGTCTAACATGAGGCTGTAAGAAGGAGAGTAATAAAGCCCAGAAAACATTCACTAAAACAAAATAATAAAAAAACAGGGACTGTGGTAGCCTAGCGGGTAAGGTACTGAACTATGGACCAGATGGTCCAGGGTTCAAATCCCACCTCTGCCAAGCTGCCACTGTTGGGTCCTTGAGCAAGACCCTTAACCCACATTTGCTTGGATTGTAAGGCTATCAATTGTAAGTTGCTCTGGATAAGGGCATCTGCTAAATGCTGTTTTTTGTTTTTGTTTTTTTTTCATTTTAAATAATGAACGTGAAAAGAAGAAATAATTGTTTTATAATTAATAATAAATTGCAGATGTTTAGAAATTAAAGACGTGTGTTCTTAGTCACTCTGAACTGTGCTCTCTGTCCTGTTAATTGAGCATCCTTATTATTTATTTCATATTTAAACACATTACCTTCCTACCTATTTTTTAGGCTATATGAAATTGATAATAATGAAAAAGTATGAAATATTTTTTTGCTGACAAAGGTAATAATATAACTTTACAGGGAAATGTCCGGCATGGGACTTTTATTCTGACATATCACAACATAGAGAGACTGTGGCAGATTCTGTGCTTATTACCTTAATTTTGAATGATCACATTATAGGCCAACGTCCTTGTTTAATTATTATTTGAGCTTTCTGTTATGTTAACGGAAGTAGTTTTGTTGTTTATCATGTTTTCGATGACGTTTCAAATGAATAGCAAATGCGGCTAAGAGACACTATTGAATGTGTCTTTAATCTTTTGTTTAATAAAGTTATTCTCAGTGCAGATCAGTTCGGAGCATCACTATTCACTGAAGTACTGGGTTAGTGAACACTTAAATTGGTTTGAGCAACACGACAGAGTACAAACTGGTGACTTGGCCTCTAAATTCCCTAGATTTCCAGCCGACTGAGCATCTGTGGGATGTGCTGGACAAACTAGTCCAATCCATGGAAGCCTCCCTCGCAACTTGCTGTGTTGCCAGATAACACAGGACAACTTTAGAGGTTGTGAGGAGTCCATGCCTCGTTGGTACCATAAAGGGGACCCACACAATATTAGGGAGGTGGTTCAATGTTATGACTGATCAGTGTGTAACTCATCTAATACATAATACATTAATTCATTCACTTTCTTATCCACTTTGACAGGGTTGTGGGAAAGCCGGTACCTAGTCGGTGGCACAGGGGGCAAGGCAGGAATAAGACAGACAGGACACCAGCCCATTGTAGGGCACACACACTCACACACTAGGGGCACTTTAAAGACACCAATTAACCAAACACACATGTGTTTGGACTGTTGAGCATAGAATGAGAATTGATTTTAACACCCAAGCATTTTTTGACTTGATTAACAATGAAGTTGTAATTGCACTGACACTTGAGTATGGCTACAACAGCTAGGAAATTATGTTATTAATAATGCATGTCATAATATTAATATTTGAAAGTCATGTCCCACATCCCTATCTCAAAATACTCAGCTCTTACATACAGTAGCTACTCTACATGGCCAGCTGTTTCCTTTTTTCTGTGTTATTGTTGTTTATATCCTGCCTGAAACTGAATCTGGGGTTTGGATGTGTATGTGTGCGCTAGCATGTCTGATTAAGTGTGAAGGACAGGGTTTTGGTTACCCCAGTGGAGGGTGATAGTGAGAGCACAGCTATAAACAGAAAACTCATGTAAACTAACAGGTTTGATTTTAGACAGAGTAAGATTTGGTGTTTAGCGCATGACTCATCATTCTCTCAAATTCTCCTCTCAGTCTTTCTGATTGACTATGGATGCACTTAATATTGCAAATAGGAGGGTATTGCTGACAAATAACATAAGATAAAGACCAGCAAGAGATTGGCTATAGCTAGTGCAGCATTTCAGTGCTCTGTGGCTTTGTAACAGCTGGAATAAAATTGTAATTAGTCACCTAATTTGGCAAGACATACAAATTAGTGGTTAATTTTGGAAGAAGCAAATTCTGTCCTTGGTGGTACGACTAAAAAGCTGGTTAATTTTGTGCAAAAGTCAGAAAGAAATGAAATTGTACAGTTGTTAATAATAAAATCAAAGGAAATAGCCTTTACCTTTATTTCTTCAAAGGTGATTGGGGACGGGGTCTAACCAGCAGCACAGGGTGCAAGGTGGGAACTATACCTGGACAGGATGACAATCCATGGCAGCGCAAATGCTCACACACACGTTGTATACTTTGTTTGTTTCCAAATATAGAATACATTATTTCATCAGGGAACAAATGTGTTAAAATACATCCAACATGGAACACAGTTCATTGCTCACCAAAATATTACAATTCATTAGTCACATTATTAATAATGTGGGACTGTGGTAGCCTAGCGGTTAAGGTACTGGACTCTGGACCATAAGGTCCAGGGTTCAAATCCAATCTCTGCCAAGCTGCCACTGTTGGGTCCTTGAGCAAGACCCTTAACCCACAATTGCTTGGATTGTAAGACTGTATCAATTGTAAGTCGTTCTGGATAAGGGCGTCTGCTAAATGCTGTAAATGTAATAAAAAAACCAAAAACATTTCATTAATTTAATCAAGGATAAAGAAAACAACGCATCTTCTGTTGATACAGAACATTATTTTACTACCTGTTTAGCTTTTACTTTATTAAAACCTCCAAGACAAAGACCACGTACTGCAAGTCTATGCACATGTCCAAGACTTCCAAACACCTGGACTGTAGGAGGAAACTTTAATATCTGGAGGAAATCCATGTAGACATGGAGAGAACATGCAAACTCCATACACAAAGCACCTGGGCTAGGACTCAAACCTGGCTCTCTGTTTCTGTGAGCTGGCACTAACTGCTGTGCCACCATGCTGGCCTCATGTTAATGTAACATAGTCTAATTTTGGTGTCATAATTTCAGGAAAAGTGCAAAAGGGAAACTAATATGAACTCACATTTTCTCTGAAACGGTGGGACCTTGGAGTAAAAAAAAAACAACAACAAGAACCCAAGGTTTTATTAAGAGCTGTATGCTGACCAATCTAGTACTTCCACATCAACCTTGGTAAACATAATGGGATTTTCATGGTATTGCCACCAATTCAGAAACACAGTCATCTAAAAGATCTTGTTATCCTTGTTTACTGGAACTTAGAAGCCACAAAGCTATAGACATAGTTTTTGTGGCGATGTTACTTCCAGAGGGAATTTTGAACCTCACCCAAATGTTTATGGAGTTTGCTTGGCCATTTGGCCATTGTTGTCCCATTTGTTATGGGATTGTTTGGTCATTTGGTGTCTCTAAAGAGTCCCAGTTTGCGCTCTGCCTGAGGTTGGTTAACTCTTTGCACAATGTGCTACCAGGTGGGCCTTGGCCCTTTTCAATATATTTCCCGGGGATCACAGACTTTCACTTTGTCAAATATATCATAGTTTTATTATGGAATATGAGAAAAAAGAAAGACAGAGGAGAGACAAACTATGACTCGAAAGGATTTAGGCATGTTGAGCGAAAGGTCTGTAATATTAAGCTAAAAATATTTCTATCTCACCCCCCAAAACACACACATGTGCATTCTCTCTCTCTCTCTCTCTCTCTCTCTCTCTCTCTCTCTCTCTCTCTCTCTCTCTCTCTCTCTCTTTCTCTCTCTCTCTCTCTCTCTCTCTCTCTCTGTCACACACACATCTCCCTCTCTCTCTCGTTCCTCTCTCTCCCTCTCTCTCTCTCTCTCTCTCTCTCTCTCTCTCTCTCTCTCTCTCTCTCTCTCTCTCTTTCTCTCTCTCTCTCTCTCTCTCTCTCTCTCTGTCACACACACATAGAAAGGACAGGGGAGGATGAAAAGGTAGAGTGGGAGAGAGACAAGGCAATTTATCTCCTGCAGACACAGATTTCAGTAATCCTCCAAAGCAATCTAAGAGGATCAGAGAGGTGAATTGTCTCTTCAGACCTCATTTCTCCAGTGTCCAAGCTCTTTGGAGGTTGCCTGTCTATGCGTTATGACTGTTAAAGCCAGGCCTAGGTCTCTGTTACACAACACCTCTCGTTTGGCTCTCTATTTTAAGTGTATAATCTGGTATGGTTCTGCTTTTCATATATTTATAAAGTATCATTAATTCATGAACTTGAGATGACTTTTAAGAATGTGCATGCGGCGGATTTATGTGAGCACACATACACACGCAGCCACTAAGGATTGTGAAGCTTGTCAAAGTAGTGAAGTAGAGACACAAACTGGCTGCATGCTGTCATAAGCCTTCACTAAACTCCTCATCAAAAGAACTATTTCATAACCTTCTAGAGACATGCGTTTTTCTATCATTGTGCAGACCTTCCATTGATGTAATTCTACTGTAGCTAACTAATCGATGATACACCTACTTCTAACAATCTTTCCTTTTTGATTTATTGTGTGAAATAAAAGATGGTATAGCTTAATAATGTGACATGCAAAAGCAAAGCAAAGCATCCCATTGTACCCCAGCTTACCCTTATCAGGGTCACAAGGGAGGGTCTGGAACCTAACCCAGAATACACTGAGCACAAGACTTTCCAGGAGCTCAGTGATGCCTTGGTCGAGATCTGGGAGGAGATCCCCCAGGACACCATACATCGTCTCATTAGGAGCATGCCCTGACATTGTCAGGCACATGGAGGCCATACAAACTACTGAGTACCATTTTAAGTTGCATTTGTGAAGAATTGTGAAGAAGAGTTCAAAACTGCTTGGCTAAGGCTACACCATGATCCTTGAGCACTCGCTTATAAAAATCTGCCTGTGATGTACTTTAACTTGGGCCCAAGACCTTTGAGAGCCCACAGCAGCTGGTTTTGCCCTCCAGCACCCCCTAGTGGCCAAAACCAGTGGTTTGGCTTTTACACGTTGGGCCAAAACCTGCAAGTCTGATTACAAAGACAAGTCCAAAATATTGGTGTGCCAGCAGAAACTATTCAACAAAACAACTAATAATTTGTATTGTATTTCCCATTTGTTATTATTTGTGTTTGTGTATACTGCACCTGAAAGTAAGTCGATTCACAATGAAAAAACATGTAAAATACTTTAATTACTTAAACTTTAAATCTTAGTGTTTGCTGGGAGTGAAAATAAAGTTCTGTAGAACTGTTAAACATCCAAAGAACTATTGAGAAACTTTATACGCATAAACCATACACACACATTAAATTCAAATAGCCTTAAATGTAGGTTAAAGTAAAAATCTAAAAAAAAAATTACTAGTAAAAAATGTTCTAGTCACAGCGTATTTTATTTAATGTGTTGAATCTATTGTTGACACAAGATGGCGCGCTTGTTACTTGACAGTTCTCAGGTTGATCGTGCTGAGTATTCCACGTGCGTGTGTTGCACCATGCCACCTAAATATACGACTGAAACGTCCCCACATTTGAGAGTTTAGTGTCTATAAATGGCATGTTTTTTTTGGATATTTTTAGGTTGTACTGTGGTGGGCTGTGTAGAGATGTGTGTCTGTGCTTAGGGAACCCCTGAAGCTGGCATATGATTATGTAAGTGACACTCTTTGGCTATTGGCTCTTTATTTGGACAATTTTTTTTTTTGGAGGATCAAGTGTAGACGGGGGAGATGGAGGAAACCTGGTTTATGAGCCATACATAAGCTGCATTTCATTTCCTGAGCTGTTACAACATTTTTACATACAAGTAAACTTGATTTTAAATAACCTTTATTTACAGTACAATATACATTGGCAAACTGATTTAGTTTATGTTGAACTTGTGTTAAATACACAAAAATATCAAACAAAATCACAGTTAATACACTACAAAGACAAAAGTGGGTAATTAGTAGGTGTACAGTCATGATGTAGTCGTCTTATAACAACACACAAGTCAGAGCTGCCTTACCTTTTGTGACATTCTGGAATATATGTGAATAAATTAAACTGCTTACTTTTAAAAATCATATCCTCAAAATTTGACATTTACAGCATTTAGCAGACGCCCTTATCCAGAGCGACTTACAATTGGTACAATCTTACAATCCAAGCAATTGTGGGTTAAGGGCCTTGCTCAAGGACCCAACAGTGGCAGCTTGGCAGAGGTGGGATTTGAACCCTGGACCTTCTGGTCAGTAGTCCAGTACCTTACCCGCTAGGCTAAAAGGGGCAAGTCAGGGAAAGAATACTAAAAGCCTATGGATAGAGACTTTACCTATCCATTACAGTACCATTTGGGGCATTATTAAGATTTTTGGACCACCAAAAAGCTGTTTAAAGTGGGTTGTCCCTCCAAGGTGGATGGAGTCAGGAAGATTTTGATCAGGGAAGCCACTGAAACAGCCCAACAAACACAGAAATAAAACCTACTTTGAAGATTCTGATTCTATGTAGCAAAAGGTATTATGATCACTGATATTTTTTACTCCAAGTGCATTGTTGAAAAAAAGTGTGTATGAAAACCAAACACAGCACAACAGACAAAACACACAATAACTACTGTGAAGCACGGTGGTGGCAACATTATGTTATGGGGTTTGGTACTGGGTATTGGTCAGGATTGAAAGGAAAATGGATGCTGCCAGTTTTCAAAACCTGCAGTGCTTTGCTAAACAGCTGAAGATGAGCATGTGGTTCACCTTCCAGCACTAAAATGATCCTACACACACACAAAAAATACAGTGACATAAAGATAGAAAGGTGAATTTCAGTGAGTGACCAAGTCAGTGCCGAAGCTGATACCTGTAATTAAAAACAAGGTGACTCTAGGAAGTATTCACAGGGGGTTGATCACCTTTTCAGATATATTTTGTATGAATTTTCAGAACTGGTTTTGTTGTTACTTGAATGCTGTAAGGCAAAATGTATAAATAAAATGAATGGGTTTAGATTTCAGACTGTAAGACAAGATAAGTGACCATTCCAAAGGGGTATGATGGTTTCCTATAGCCAGAGTAAGTGCTGTAATTGCTGCAAGCCGAGTCATCTGGAGCAACAACAACTTAGAAATGAACTGGTATGCAATAAATTCTCAAAGAACAGGCCTTCTGAATGAAAAAGGTTTGTCTTTGATGGAAGCACTTTTCAGCTGCAAAACCGATTGAAGAAGCAACCTCAGAAATAGTTTGCTCGGAGCTTTTTTGATTATGTGACACACAAACTTAAGATCATCATGTTAAATCCCAAGTATCAGCTGAAGTGGTCTGTAATAATAATGATTCACCATCTATGATGGTATAAATTCTTGCATAAATTGCTTATTGCAAGTGTTAACAATTGCCATACCTTCCACAAGAAATAAAGAATAATTAGCTTCAACTTCTTACAGTGGGATTTCCAATGTCAAGTACTTCTTGTAAACTTGTACATTACAATACAGATCTAATTATGAGGAACTGTGTTTATAACATTGAATTCCCAACAGCCAGGAATGCACAAGGACTGAGATAAAGAGAATACGACAGTGCCATCTAATGTTCCTTCAGTCAAGTACGTTACAGTGTTTGGTTATGCAGCTGAGAAGTTTCTTAAAAGTAATGAAATGCCTATCTGCCCATTTTTTCTGACCATAAGTGACCCAGTTTCTTCCTTTCTCTCTCTCTCTCTCTCTCTCTCTCTCTCTCTCTCTCTCTCTCTCTCTCTCTCTCTCTCCCTTTTAGATGATTTGTGTGAGCTGAAGGCAGAGCTCCCTGGATTAGGCAGGGAACTGATGGACAAAGAGCGAGGGTCCCTAGAGGAGAAAGAAGAGAAGGAGGTGGAGATGGGGAATGGAGAAAAGGGTCTGCAGGAGGAGAAGGAGGTAGAGGATGAGAAATCTGAAGAGGACGAGAGGGAGGAGAAGAAAGTTGTGGAGGACGAGGAGGAACTACAGGAGCTTAGAGGACAGGTGGTTCAACTGCTGTTGGAATTGGAAGAGGCCAGAGAGGTGTCCCAGCGACATGAGGAGAGCTACAATGAACTGCAGGGTGTGTGTATGGATAGCTTTGAGTGACAGGCATGTTGTTTTTGTGACATCAGTACTGGGAGTTCCCAGTCATCATGCTCAGCTGTCGCTGGAGTGTGTTACCAGCTGTCCCCATGTTCCTGCTGCAACCCCCCATCAAACACTCAAGTTTGTCTTTATATGATTGTGGGGACTTTCCACTGACATAACATTACTGTAGGTAATTAATTCTGCACCTACACCTAACCTTAACAACAGCAACCTAAAGTCTTGGCTATTTTGTTTTTTCCAAACACATTTTCTTGTAGAATCCAGTAAAAAGGTAGAAAGTCAGATCTTTCTATCCTTGTGGGCTCATGTGGTCCTCACAATGATATTTAAACCTGACACCTCCCCCAACACACTGCTTCTGTTTTCTCGCTCAGACCTTCTCTTCCTCCTCCTCTCTTAATGTCCCTGTAGGAATTTTGGAGGACGAACGCCTAGCCAGTGCCAATCAGGCTGAGAGCTTCACAAGACAGATCCAAAGACTTCAAGGTATTTTAGTACCACCATACACACACAGAGTGATATAAACTCTCACCATGACCTTTTTACCCAACCTAGCGTACCCTGGAACACATGGCTAATACGGAATTAGATTTGTATTTGCGTCGGATTTGATCACACAGTATAAAAGTCACATTTTCCTCTCGGAAACAGGGGCTCGACTTGTTCCAGAAACATTTACAAGAGTGTGAACAGTGATGTCATTTAATAAGCTGGACAACTTAATCCAATTGCATCCAATTCCCAAATGATGTAAGAAAGACTGATGAGCTCCTTGGAAAGCTTAGCCAGTTATCAATTTCAGCTAATGATGGAGACAGAGCACACAGCACAGCTGGAAATGCCTTTTGGTTGTAAAATTTGTATTTGTCTACAGATTTGTATGGAGGTATTGTAAGAGTATTGTAGAATTCAAGTTATAAATGGGTAATTCCACTGCATCTTCCATAAAGTTTAGTTTGTAACTCTTACATCACTGCATAAATCCTCACATACTTGCTTAAAACGATGTTAATAAGTTATCTTAAACACACCCATTTTTGTGATTTCTCACAGGGAATGACATGTATCTGTACAGCAGACTACAGTAGCTTGCATAGCTTAAAATCAATACTAGCACACATAAAACAGTAGTTGTAGCAATCTCAAAGTAAAGCCATTAGCATTTAACATACATTTACAGCATTTAGCATACACTCTTACACAGAGCAACTTACAACTTATACATTCTTACAGTCCAAGCAATTAAGGGCCATACTCAATGGCCCAACTGTGGTAGCTTGGCAGAGGTGGGATTTGAACCCTAGATCTTCTGCTCTATAGTCCAGTACCACCTTAACTGCTAGGCGGCCACAGTCCTGTTAGCTCATATTATATATAATTTTGATTAGGATTACATATTTGTAATTTTCTTTACAAATATTATGTATTATCTAAATAAAATATTTTAGGTCTTTTTTGGATATGTATTTTATTGACTTAATCTTTTATGTACAGTGGGGCAAAAAAGTATTTAGTCAGTTCTCCTACTTAGAAAGATGAGAGAGGTCTGTAATTTTCATCATAGGTACACTTCAACTATGAGAGACAAAATGAGGGAAAAAAATCCAGGAAATCACATTGTAGGATTTTTAAAGAATTTAATTGTAAAATTATGGTGGAAAAATAAGTATTGGGGTCAATAAAAATTGGTTCAAACTCAATACTTTGTAACATAACCTTTGTTGGCAATGACAGAGGTCAAACGTTTCCTGTAAGTCTTCACCAGGTTGGCACACACTGTAGCTGGTATTTTGGCCCATTCCTCCATGCAGATCTCCTCTAGAGAGCAGTGATGTTTTGGGGGCAACACGGACTTTCAACTCCCTCCACACATTTTCTATGGGGTTGAGGTCTGGAGACTGGCTAGGCCACTCCAGGACCTTGAAATGCTTTTTCCGGAGCACTCCTTCGTTGCCCGAGCGGTGTGTTTGGGATCATTGTCATGCTGGAAGGGACCCAGCCACGTTTCCATCTTCAATGCTCTCACTGATGGAAGGAAGTTTTGGCTTAAAATCTCACGATACATGGCCCCGTTCATTATTCCCTTAACATAGATCAGTGTTTCACAGTTGATTTATTCACACCAACCTGCTTGCCTATTGTAGATTCACTCTTCCCAGCCTGCTGCAGGTCTACAATTTTCTTCCTGGTGTCCTTTGACAGCTCTTTGGTCTTGGCCATGGTTGAGTTTGGAGTCTGAGTGTTTGAGGCTGTGGACAGGTGTCTCTTATACAGATAACGAGGTCAAACAGGTGCCATTTTAATACAGGTAACAAGTGGAAGACAGAAGAGCTTCTTAAAGAAGAAGTTACAGGTCTGTGAGAGCCAGACATCTTGCTTGTTTGTGGGTGACCAAATACTTATTTTCCACCATGATTTACAATTCAATTCTTTAAAAATCCTACAATGTGATTTCCTGGATTTTTTTTTTTCATTTTGTCTCTCATAGTTGAAGTGTACCTATGATGATGAAAATGACAGACCTCTCTCATCTTTCTATGTCTTAGAACTTGCACAATCAGTGGCTGACTAAATACTTTGTTGCCCAACTGTATTTATTTAAGTACACATCAAACACCAGACTTTGAGTCCATTGCGTCAGCTACTCCTTTTAATAGCCACTGACATATAATTGCAATAATAACTGCAATGTCATCTGAGCACCGAATGTCCAGTGCAACTCAAGACATCTTTGGTTGCTGAGGACTGAAGACATGTTTTGCTTCCCGTATTGTCTAACTTTGTGGGATTCATTAGACCAACTAACAAGGAACACACATTTTTATTCTGTCAAACTAGTCCTGGGCAATAGTGACCTTTTTAATTTATAGTGCAATTTTGTTATTCATAACTCTTGTCTGAAGTAAAGAATTACCCTCATGATTCTTTTATGCTCCTTACACAGGCTGTGGTCTTTTAATATTTAATGGTGGCATGTAGTAATGCAACAGCCAAGAAAATATATCACAGGTTAGATTAAGTATAGTCGTGATTTACTCTATGATTTCACTCTATTCTACAATACTGACAAATTTATATCCATCACAGTTGTTTTTCCTCTAAAAGCCATTAGGATAAATGATATCATGGACTTCATTAAGTACCAGGCGAATGTAAATAAAAATCTTTGGTAAGAAGCACCTGGGTAATTTAACATTTATTATGACCACTATTTAATGGCATTTAGAAGTTATTAATAATAAAAAATAATAAATAAAGTCTCACCTATTTTTTTTTCACATTTTTTTTCTCATTCACACTCTACCCTAGTTGTAATTAGAAATGGGGCATCTGTAATTAGTAGTAGACTATTCCCAGTACAGGAGAGACACTGATGTTACACATTGTGTTGCCCAGGTCCAGCAACTTGGGTTTTACACACTGTTCTCTCACTGGCCACTTTATTACACACACTGTGGAGTTCCTTGTAAAATGTGTTAATTCTTCTCTAGTCCTTCATCAGTGGTTAGTTTTTGACCACAGATTGCTGTTGGCTGTATACTTGTGGTTGCCAGACAGTGCACAACTCAGCACTTACACAGGGTTGTTTGGAAACCCCAGAAACACTGCTCTGCCTAATCTCAGTATATCAGTACTGGCCATTCAACTCTGTTACCTTGTTAATGTTAATACTGTGCTGACATTCTGGTCAGTGGTTGTTCCCTTTTAGTTCACAAACATGGATGAGGGTGGCTAACAAATGCTGCAATGAGTGATTGTATACCTACAAAATGCTTCTGTAGGTATGCCCCATAAATGTAGCATTAAGGAGACAACTCAGGATAATCATTATATGACTGATACATCCATATTTCTTTCTGATTTTATAGAATTTTTGTTCTGATTACTGTTTCTAATCGTCTCTCTCTCCCTGTAGCGCAATTACGCTCTGTGCAGGAGGAATTGGACAGCCTGGAGGAGGAGAAGGCCAGCGAGCTATGGGAGGCCCAGGAGGAGCTGCGAGTGGCACAGGAGGAGATACAGGAGCTGCAACAGGCGGCTGAAGAGGCAGCAGCCGAGCGAGAGAATGACATTGCGCTCCTGCAGGAGGAGTTGTGCAGGCTCCGGGCCGAGCTGGAGAGGCTGCACAACACCACACAGGACTATGAGCTAGAGCTAACCACACTACGTGCAGAAATCAACATGAAGAGCCGACGCCGGGAGGAGCAGGAGCAAGCAGGAACAGAGGGTCAGTTACACTGCACTACCCCCACCGTATTATTCTACGTAGTACTATAATAAATAGATATCATCCTAAAGACCTAGTGTAAGAACTAGGTTAGATTAGACTCAGTTACACTTCCTGTTAAATGATGGGCAGGGGATCTCCAGTTTATCAGCAAATGTGTAAGAAAATTATTGAAATGCTTAAAAACAATGTTCCTCAATGAAAGACTGGAAGGGATTTACATATTTCTCCCTCTACAGTGCATAATATCATTAAACAATTCAAGGAATCTGGGGGAATTTCAGTGCATAAAGGGTAAGGGCACAAGCCTAAACTGAAGAGGCATGATCTCCCATCCCTCAGACGTCATTGTATTGAGAACCGTCATTCATCAATAGCTGATAGAACCACATGGGCAAGGGATTACTTTGTCAAACCTTTATAAAGCTCTACAATACAGAGTTACATTCATAAATGCCACTTAAAACTTACTGTGCAAAAAAGAAGCCTTATGTTAACCTTGTCCAGAAGCGGCATCGACTTCAGTGCAAACGTGTATTGTGGTCAGACCAATCAGTATTCTTGATCTTTTTTTAGAAGAAATAGACGCTGTGTGCTCTGGACCAAAGATGAAAAGGACAATCTAGACTGTTATCAGCAACAAGTCCAAAAGCCAGGCTCTGTCATGGTATGGGGTTGGGTCAGTGCCCTTGGCAAGGGTCATTTACACTTCTGTGATGGCAGCATGCAGATTTCTGTGATGCAGAAAAGTACACTGAGATTTTAGAGCAACATAAGTTGCCTTCAAGACGAAATCCAGGGACATCCGTGCAGTTTTCAACAAGACAATGCAAAACAAGCCAAAGTTAGGATTGAGATATGTAAATCCCTTCCAGTCTTCAGAGGAACATTGTTTTTAAACATTTCAATAATTTTCTCATACTGGAGATCATCTGTCCATCTTTACTGATGTGAAATCACATCACTATTTAGTTTCTTTTTACCTAATTACTAGCCCTAAATTGTCTCTGTCCCAACTTTTTTTGTAATGTGTTGCAGGCCTGAAATTCAGTAATTGATGTTTATTAACATTTGAAATGAAGTTGACCAGAACAAAAAATGAAATATATTGGGTTCACACTGCCTGCACTGAAATAAATACCAAATGAAATGTAAGAAAGACTGTATATATTTTTATGTGCATTTTCCATACCAAATTTTCTTATTTGGGGTTGTACATATAGCTGCTAAAGAACAATATTACATAGGTATGTAAAGTATCAAAGACTATTTCTGTTGGAGTGGTATCCTCTGGCCCCCTGCCTTCAGCAAGTTTTAGTCACTGAACTGCAAGATGTACAAGCGGTGCTTGGGAAATAATGTGGGCTTCATACGCAATTGTGAAACCTTTGAGGGTAAGCTTGGTCTCTTAGGACAAGATGGTGTCCATTTCACTTGGGAAGTTTCTGCTCTTATATCTTACAACATAGCCCATAGTCTTATAGCAGGTTAGTTATGGGCTAACTATAGAGCTAGGGCCAGGCAGCAGACAAACAAGCTAAACCCACTGTCTGATAGTAGCCATGCACTGTCACGCATGGTCACTCACTAAACTTAACGATTAAAACATCAACATAGCTGTAAACTTGTCAGAGTATAAACGTGCCCTTATTTAAGCTAAATTTGCATGTTTTTCCTCTCTAACAGAGAACAATAAGAAACAATGAGATCCAAGTTTTCTTTTTAAAACAGTCTATAAACAAATTCAAAAATTATATTATAAAAATTATATATATATATCAAATAAGTCCTGTTCTGTCAGCTCCACACTAGTTACATCTTAGATTGCACATCCTAAAGTCTGGCTTTATATGGTCTTGCCCCACAGTATCTAACTAGTATTTAACTAGGTAGCTACATACTGACATACGGATTGGAAGACCTATACCTGAAGGTATTACACAAGTTTTTCACTTATAATAACAATATTGATACTGAAACTTTGTAATGTCTTCTGATCCCCAAAACAACAAAAACAAACAAAAAAAACCTCAGGTACTGTAGCATTTTATTGATTCCAGCAATAGCCCAATTAGATTTGGATTTGTTTATCAGGGAGACATCAGTACTTGAATTTTTACTCGTCTCCCCAGAGTTCAACTCTTGCATCTGGATGGTAATAAAATTCTTGCAAGACCAGCGAGTATCTAGGGGGCTGTATTTTCTATGAACCTAGATGTTTGTGTCACACGAAACTGACTAAAAGAACTTGTCATTATTTACAGAAAAGTAAACATATACAAATGCATTTCGATGGTCTTTAGACCCTTTCACTTTTTTCACATTGAGTTGTAAAATATTGCATTGACATAAGTATTCAGACTCTACTCAGTACTTTGAAGCACCTTTACAGCTTCCAGTTGTTTCCTCCAGTTATGACGCTTATAATTGAGGCCAAAAAGTTTGATCTTGGTTTCATCATCATTGTTTCTCACGGTCTGGGAGTCTTTAATTTTCTTTTTTGCAAACTCCAAGTGGGCTTTCAGGTGTCTTTTACTGAGGAGAATCTTCTGTCTGGCATAGTTCTGCCATAATGCCCAGATTGACCTTCTGGATGGTTGACCTTTGGTAACAACCCGGTAGCTACATCATCCTGAGAGAGAGAATGCTCTTCCAACCTACCCTCCCTCACACACGACCAATTGCATCTATGTGGTGCCAGACCAGAAGCACCACCACGGCCTAAAATGGGTCACTCCAGTGCTCAACAAGCTTTTTGTTGTGACAGCCTTTGCTTATCATTGTATTTATAAAATATATTAAGTTATGATATATAGTTCAAAATGAATTGCTTTATACTACAATTATGAACAACAAGACAGAACAAACTTCATCTCTTTCAGCCTTATTGTTTTAATATGAGGAGACCACCCAGATACACATTCCTCTGGAGTTCAGGCTATTGTACAATGCATGATCATCCAATCACAAACTCAATGGAAAGTTCTAAAATTTTCCAAAACAACAGTGATGTTGTGCTGAATCATTATCTAGTACCTTTACCTCACTCTTTGGGCCTGTTACTCAGGGAATGTGTATGGGTGTGTGGGTTCATATGAGAGTCTGGGGAGCATTTAAACCTTACATTACTCTTAAAATGTTTAAATAGTGGAAAGAGAGGAAAGTGTTTCAACACTTGCAGTAATTACTGAACTTCATTTGAAAATTGATGTTGTAATTGTATCCCTCTATTTCTGTCTGCCATATCACGTTGAAACTTTGACTATGAATTTATGAAGGGCTTGATGTAAGAGCATTTATTCAAATGGCATTTTATTGTTGCTTGCAGTTGAGATTTTTGCTCTGGTTTTCTTGTATTGGCATTGGACAACAGAAAAATATTACTGGTTGATCTTGCAGTTGGAGCAGTATGCAGGCAAGCTTTTATGAGCATGTCAGTTAAAGATACAATAAATGTAACAGTACAGTACGTACATGCTGAATCTAACTAGTAAATTTGCCCATACTTGTTGCTATCAGTGCATAGCTTAAATCATACATCCTTGTAATCTCACTAGACAAACACTGGCAGTAGAAAGACTTGCACTGAAGAGCTTAGTGGCAGTGTTATAAGATGCCAACTTTCCACTAAGTTAGTTTGATAGATTTCTGCTCTGTTATACCTGCCTGTACTAACTAAAAGGGCTGTCATTGTGAAGTGGAAAGGTCTGGGATAAAAGGTCTAAGAATGTCAACAGCTCTGGTTAGAGGGAATGCTGAATGGGTAAGAAAAAGTCTGTAAAAATCACCCATCCTTCATTGCAAGAGTAACCTACCAAACTGCCTCCAAAACAATGTCAGCGCAATCATTTTTTGTTGGTACCCTTCTGGATTGTGTTTCCATGGCTAAGCAACCTCACACAAACCTCAAATCACCATGCGCAACTGGAGTTGTCTAAAGCACACAGCCATTGGACTTTTTGGTGATGAATTACACAATGTATGAAGAAAGTCTGGGTCATATTTTGAAAGTTTGGGGCATTAATTCAATTGGGAAATTAGAATGCTGCAGTACACAGTGGCATTTTACAGAATTATATGCTTCTAATTTTTGGCAGCAGTTTGTGAAAAGCCTTTTCCCATTTCAGAATAAAAGTGTTCCTGTGCCCAAAGTAAGCACATCCATAAATCAATGGTTGGTAAAAGAACATGGCTGACCTGAATGAAGCCCTGAACTCAACTCTGTAGAACACCTTTTGAGTATGAACTGGAACAGCATCTGCCAGTTGCGCAACATCAGTTCCTGACTGTACTAATGGTCTTGCAAATTCATGTTGCAAATGTTCCAAAATCTAGTGTAAAACTTTCAAAAAAAGATTTCACAGACTGTTAAACTGGTAAAAAGGAACTCACCCCACATACATCCCCAAGATTTAATTTAGTGACTAATGACTGCAGTATTTAATTGCCGTTCATTATAAGTGTTTGATTCGGTTTTCACTTATTTATTTACAAATCCATCATAGTGCACATGCTAAGGGCACTTTATAAACACCAGTTAACCTTAAACCAATGTCTTTGGAATGTTGAAGGAAACCAGAGTATTAGGAGTAAACCCACGCAGACATGGGTAGGACATGCAAACTCCACAGATGAGTCCAAGGTCTGGATTGAACCGGGAATGCTGGAGCTGGCAGGTGACCATGCTAACTGTGCTGCCCCATAATATTAACACGTACTATTTAAAATAGGACACCCATATTAACTACCTTTGTGTTAGGAAGCTACATTTATTTCAGACTGGTGAATCCTGGATCTTGTGGAATTGTTGTTTGAGGGAAAATATATTAGATCACCTGCTGTTCAGCTCAATAGTCTTTTTGTTCTGGGCTTGAACTGAACACAGATGTACAGGTACTCTGGGCAAACCACAGGGAATACCATAGTTCTGCAACACATTCATGTTGAATTGGTCTGTGTTTATAAAGCTTGTGTGAGCTCTGAGCTATGTTGCAGTTTGTAATGAGAGAAGGGCCTCTATTGAGCTATTAGTCTTAGAGTTCGCAAGACTGTTGATGCTTTCAGTCCCTGTTTTCCTTCTCCCAGTTCTCTCAGTGGCCTCATCTCTTTGCTATATTAAGATGCAGGCTGTAAACAGCATGCCTTTCTGTTCACAGCCTGGAGGTGCATACTGACTTTAGGACTGAAATATATGCCACTGCACTGGTAACACAACCTAACTCCTTAATTCTCCGTTCCTGTTTAAAATGCAACTAGGGATGAAGCTTCAAATTCTGACAGTAACCATGCTAACTGTCTGCATGCAAGGAACACCACAGGTGTGATGAGAATTAATGTCCTGTGTTCATGTAAATAATTCCTCTCATATTTGTCATCCCCAGGCACCACCCCTTGAAAGATTTTCAGGGGATGTGGGGCAGTACCTGGGGTTCATGGAGCTATGCATTCTCCAGTTCATAGGTGATTCCTCCTGTTTCACCACTGAATGGTCAAAGCTGGCTTTTATGATCAACTGTTTAAGCGGGAGGACACTTAGTATTGTTGGTGGAAACAGGAGATTATACTTAAAAATTATTAGTAGAAGAAGAAAGCTGAGACCAGAAGATCAAATTTGCTTTAGGGTTTAGTTGAAGTATGGAAGAAGAAAGCTATAGGGATAGATTGTGTTTGAAAGGCAATTGAAAGTTAAGGTGAAGCTCTACATTATTATTTGGGTTTTGGAGAGTAGGAATACCATTCAGTCTACGTTTGATGTGTTATTCATTCTATTTTCCTTTTATGAGAGACATACAGGGGTTGGACAATGAAACTGAAACACTTGGTTTTAGACCACAATAATTTATTAGTATGGTGTAGGGCCTCCTTTTGCAGCCAATACAGCGTCATTTCGTCTTGGAAATGACATATACAGGTCCTGCACAGTGGTCAGAGGGATTTTAAGCCATTCTTCTTGCAGGATAGTGGCCAGGTCACTACGTGATGCTGGTGAAGGAAAACGTTTCCTGACTCACTTCTCCAAAACACCCCAAAGTGGCTCAATAATATTTAGATCTGGTGACTGTGCAGGCCATGGGAGATGTTCAACTTCACTTTCATGTTCATCAAACCAATCTTTCACCAATCTTGCTGTATGTATTGGTGCATTGTCATCCTGATACACGGCACCGCCTTCAGGATACAATGTTTGAACCATTGGATGCACATGGTCCTCCAGAATGGTTCGGTAGTCCTTGGCAGTGAATGTGCAATTAATGAAGATTGGCCACCAGACTGGTCCAATTTAGCCATGAAACCTCCCACACTAAAATGACAGGTGTTTCAGTTTCATTGGTCCCATTGTTTGTGGATGCCATTTTGTATGCCATATTTGCTTCTGAGGAAGACCCTTCCTCTCCAGGTTCTCTTCCGATAAGCTTGTTTCACCCCTAGCACACTCAGAAATCAAAACCTTTGGAGAGATCAAAAACTTTTTAAGTATTTGAAGGTTTATATTTTTTGTGTGCTGTGATTGAACAGGGGAGGTGGGCCAACTGAAGGAACAGTGTCGCTCCTTGACAGATGAGTGTCACACTCTGAGAAACGACAACAAGCAGCTTTGTGATAAACTGCAGCTTCTGGAACAGCAGAGAGACAGGTGAGTGGCCATGTCACCTGCCAGTCAAAATCCATAGTGATCAGTCAGCCAACAAACTAACTGACATAACTTTTAGTATAGCATTTGGACCTTTAAGGTCCACTCATATAATTTGCAATAATGCTTTTCGGCACAGATTCTGCTTCCAATTATTCTGGGCCCATATTCTGCCATTTGCCTGAGCCTATTTAGGTGATAGTGTAGATTCTCACTCATAAGCTATAATTCAGTTTCCTTTATATTAATTCTAGGTATATGACTGATTGACAAACTCCACACCCAGCAATAGAGAGTAAGCCCAGCAACCCTGTATTGGAACCTCATATCTGCTGCATGTATCCACAACCAGACAAGCCCTGTCACTAACAAAAGTGCTTGACCATTGGTGAGGACAGGAACATAGTGACCAGTAAACAGAGAGGTTTGTCTGAGGACTAAGCTCCTGCTTCACTACCACAGACCAGGACATTGACTGCAAAACTGCTGCCATTGACCCAAATGGTTTGTCAATCTCACACTCTTTTTTCCATCAATTGTGACCAAGATTCCCAGATACTTGAACTTCTCCTCCAGAAGCCAGATTTCTACCCTTACCTGAAAAGAGCGCCCCACTCTTTTCCAGGAGAGTACCATGGCTTTAGATTCAGAGTTGCCAATTGTCATCCCAGCTGTTTCATATGCAGGAGCTTAATACTCGAGTGCATGTCGAAAGTCCATTACTGTAGGTGCTAAAAGAATAACATCATCAGAAAATAACAGAGGCATCACCCCCATACCTCCATAACAGACCCCATTCCATCCTTGGGTATCTTGTCCATGAATACCACAAATAAGAGTGATGGCAAGACCCAACCTTCCCAGAGTGTGACGCCCACCTTGAACAGCTTTGATTTTGTGAAGTGTGCAGATAAACTCTCACTACATTTCATACAGAGACCATATTGCATGAATAGTGATCCCAGTACCCCATATCCTTATGGTGTCTCCCATAGTATATGCCATGACATATCATCATATACCTTCTCCAAGTTCACAAAGTGCATGTATACATGTATGATCTTAGGTCATGGTGAAACGTGCTGTGCAAGCGAAAATACTGTAGCTGGTCCACTGTTCCATGGCCTGTGCAAAACCTGCATTGTTCCTTCTGAACCCTAGGTTTGACTATCGGATAGAGTCTCCTCTTCAGACCCGTGGTACAGGATTTTTTGGGGAGTGTAATTCCCCTATAATTGGAACACACCATCTGTTTTTTTTTTTTGGAAAAACGGGACAACCACCCAAGATTGGCAGTCTAAAGCTACCACTCCTGACTTACATGCAGCTCTGTAGAAGTGTGTTAACCAAACAAATCCATCCCTGCCCATTGCCTTCAACATTTTCAGCCTGATCTCATCCATCTCTGCAGCTTTAACAGTGCAAATGTTTCTAACCACCATAGTGGCTTCAATAATCAGAGTGTTGGGGTTCAACTCTGAGACTTCTTGTATTGCCTCCTGAGAGGAGGGAATGTCAAGTGGAATTCCTCAGTGTTCCTTTCATTGTCATTCAGCAGTATTGCCATTAGTTCAACACTAAAAACAGCATGAGCAAGAAATAGTCTTCCCCTCCGGAGGCACCAAACAGTTTGCCAGAACATCTGATGCCTTTCTAAGGTTTTTTTTTTCGTTGGCTCACCGAATTTCTCTCAGGTCCTCCAACTGACTTCACTGCATCCCTCATGCCCTACAAATGAAATACCTCACAAATGAATCTGGAAATCACTCTGAAAGCCATTCCCAAAAGCTTCCTTCTTCCACTTGACTGCCTCCCTCACCGCTGGTATCCACCAGTGTGTCCTCAGGTTGCTGCGATGAGAAGCAACAACTGTCTTGGGCCATACTCCCTTGGGGACTCCGTAGAAGGAAAGACAATCCCCAATTGAGAAGTTTGGTACCTGAGCCAATGTGGTGAGTGGATATAAGGCTGACTATATCTAGTCCATACCTTTCAATCTCACACACCAATTCAGGCACTTTCTCTGACAGTGAAGTGACATGACACATTCCCAAAGCCAGTTTCTACTGCCAAGGTCTAGTCTATCCAAAACTGTTAATCGTCCTGACATTGCACCCAACCCTCAACCTTCAGCAGGTGTTGAGTCCACAAAATCGCTTCATGTCACCATTTTGGGCCGAACAAGATCGGGTTATGTGGGTGGCCAAGTCCCCAGGTGCTCACCGGTGAGCAGGTCCTAATAATTCTAACCTCGAGAGAGTACAAAGATTTTTACCTGGATCTTTCTTACCCTACAGGGAGCACCACAATACTCTTGACATATCTCTGAGGATCACTGAAGTTCCTTGATCCTCGAAGGGGATGATTTTTAATGTTATTGTGTAAGCCTCCAGGCTAGTGATCTCCCATGTTCAATTATAATGGTTTGGCATTTAATAGGTGAATGCTTGGACTGGTGCTTTAACAAGGTTTGCGTGTTCTCTAAATGAGAATGCATAGGCTCTAGAATTGCTGGAATCATGTTGGTGCTACAAGGATACAGTTACATTGTTTGATGAACAAAAATGTTCATGCACAGCACAATGCACAATGAAGGAGCAGAAGTCCATTATGCACTGCTGTCCAAACACACATGCGCTTGATTAAAAACATTCCACATTTCCAAGTGCTGGATGTACATACAATATATACAGAATGCTTGGGAGAAAATGCAGCATTAGAAAAAGTCATATTTTCCAAATGATTGCTTTGGTATGTTTCCTTTTCATCATTGTACAGAGTGCTCCTAATTGCAAATGGAAAAATTTCCACTATAACCAGGCTGTCACGTTTTCCACATGTGAGCTATGAGTTCTCTCATTCATCACTTTTTTCAAATGCTAAGACTGTTCAATAACAGGAAGAGAGAGAAAAAAAGAACATTTTGGTTATCCAAAGATTATTTTAAACATCTTTTAGTTACAGGTGTTGATCATAAGGTATGTTGTCTTTTATCATGCTTCCCATAAACATTCATGTTCTTTACTCAGTCTTTACATCATCCATAGAGTGGCAGGCAGACTTTTGTCTTAAGTAAGCTTTCTAATGTGACTTATGTTTTCATACCATCTGATCTGTCTCTCTCTCCACTGCTCCTGTCTTGTTTTCAGAGACGAGAAGGACAGTGCAGAAGGGGGAAGACAGAAAAGCAAGCAGAAGGAGGATGAGGAAGAGGCAATAACAGCTGAAGGCTATATGAGCATGTTGCACTCAGAACAGAGCAGTCTTCTGGTGGACACAAACCTCCATAAAGATATCTCCATGAATACTAAGGAGGGAGGTGTGGGGCTTTCTGAAGTTTATTCCCTTCAAGACCGTCTCAGACAGGCTGAGGAGAAAGCATTCCAGGTTCAGAGAGAGGTATGATATGGCCATTAATGGAATGTGCTTGTGCCTGTGCCTTGTGTCATGTAGACCCAGCCCTCATGCTGAAGACTGCTCAGGAGCCTCTGGTTTGTTTGTTTATTTGGTTTATTTAATGTCACTATCAGCATCAGTAGCCATTTCGGCAACACACACAAGGTATATATACACTTGGTTAGAATAACAAGTAAAAATATCAATACCAACTCATGATAGGGCTACGAAAGGAGAACTATCACTTAGCCAATCCATCTGTGACTCTGTGATGTCTAACTTACCAAGATGCTCAGGGAACATGAACACCGCGACCAAACACAGCGATCACTCTTATAAATAATAAGAGCAATCCCAGACAGGCTTTCAAATTTTGTTACATGCCAGTCTTGGTATGCCAGAATAGGAAAAGGGTAAAGACAAAGTGAGAAAACAGGCAGCAATGCCTGTCACAACACACAACTCTGAAGAAGATTTACATGTTATATACAACTGGCATCAGAAATCCAAGGGGAGAAAATGAATAATGAGTGCCAGAATGGGCTGAGGTCAGCACCAGAATCACAAGTAACCAACACAATAGTACAGAAGCGAACACAGAAGCAAAAAAACTCAATTAGTGAATGTCCAAAACAAGGTTTTATGTGAGTGTCAATGCAAGCGAGTGTTTCAAAATGTGTGCTACCCCACTCACCCACACAGACAAACACTCAATAGTTAGAACAAACTGAAGCATGGGTTGTAACAGGCCACAGACTGTTTCAAAATAAATACAGCACAGATTTCAGTCAGGTTGACTGGAGATGCATAGTGGTTAAAATCTTATCAGGACACAATTCAGACACAAGACTAAGTGTAAATGGCATCTTTGATACTTATGTCTTCTCACAAGTCTTCCCTTGTTCACTCTTTCTCTTTCCCAGTGTGAAGGATTAAAGGGGGAACTTCTAGAGCTACAGGGACTCTATGAGAGCAGCCAGAAGGAGAGAGCAGAATTGGAAGCAGAGCTAAAGCGCTGCAGGGCAGAGCTTGACAGGCTGGCAGGGAGGAAGGCCCAGGTAACTGCTGCTTAAAAAAAAAGGTTTAAAGGCTAATTGCAGTGTCTTTTGTACACCATCCTAGAATCAGTTTGTTTAGGAAAGATTATTTTGAATTACTTGCAGTACTCAGGGTTTCACATCAACATAACAACTCTCTACCACGTACAGTGGGGCAAAAAAGTATTTAGTCAGCCACTGATTGTGCAAGCTCTCCTACTTAGAAAGATGAGAGAGGTCTGTAATTTTCATCATAGCTACACTTCAACTATGAGAGACAAAATGAGAAAAAACCCAGGAAATCATATTGTAGGATTTTTAAAGAATTTAATTGTAAATTATGGTGGAAAATAAGTATTTGGTCAATAAATTTGGTTCAACTCAATACTTTGTAACATAACCTTTGTTGGCAGTAACAGAGGTCAAACGTTTCCTGTAAGTCTTCACCAGGTTTGCACAAACTGACCAAATACTTATTTTCCTCCATGATTTACAATTATTTATTTTTAAATCCAACAGTGTGATGATCTGGATTTTTTTCCTCATTTTGTCTCTCATAGTTGAAGTGTACCTATGATGAAAATTACAGACCTCTCTCATCTTTCTAAGTAGGAGAACTTGCACAATCAGTGGCTGACTAAATACTTTTTTGCCCCACTGTATTTAGAATATGGGCATTTATGATGTGACATTTTATCTGTACCTAGGGAAAAAAAACCCAGAAACTAAATTAGATGAAAAGATCAAACAGTTATCTTTTAAATAGTTAAATATAGTTAATTACATATAGGGGAAACTACAACCAATTAACTACATAAGGCTAAGAAAGAAAGGATGAGACAGAATTAAGGGCAGGTTTTAGAAAAGTTTGATGTAAGCTCTGCAGATAAAAATTAGTCACACCAATCAACAGAAGCATCTTGTTCAATATCAGATTATCATGCAGTTGGATGCATGTATCATACATTGTATGTTTAATGTGCAAAAATCATAATCAAAGTTAATATTATGTATAGTTAATATATTATATTAGAGCAAGAGTTTGCTGCCACAGTGTTAGTGTTGCAAATATTATGGCTGTGATATCCCATTTAAATGATGGGGATGTAACAGACAGGTTATCTGATTCTATGTTTGAGTTTTGACAGGCACTGAACCTATTGTCCACGCTAACTCCACATGTTACAGATGGGTTAGATCAATATTAATCTGAAAATGCTTGAGTATTCCTTTAAGTATGTTTCCTCACATATATTCCTAGATAATCAAACACAACTTGCCCTGTGAAACCACATGCACACTGCAATGCAATCCTCCATGCTACTTTGTGTCTGTCTGCCTTTGATGACACTTGGCCAATGCTTGCATGAGGTTATAAAACTGAAAAACAGTCATCAGTGAAGACTGTCCTGTAGCGTCCATGCTCTTCAGATCACTTCATTGTTGTTTGCGTATGTGTGTCTCAGCTTGGTCAGCTGATCATCTTCTCGCATTGATTCTGGCCTATATGTTTGCTGTCTACTTGTGTGTGACATGTCTTGTAGTTTCTATAGGCTTTTCAAATTCATGCTAACAAAGAAACTAATAAAATAATTAGCTTTCCTGTTCTCTACTAATGCTTGTGTACCAATGTGCACGACAGGGCCTCTAACTGATTCCTTCAGCAGATATTCAATCCCAGTAAATGTGTTTGCGTCCAGTCTGAGTGCTGTGTTCCATATCACTTACTGTCATGGTTGAAGTTCTATCACTTACAGTGTGATGCTGCCTACAACTCTGTACAGACTATGCAGTGTTGTCAAAAAATGACAAGAGGGTCTCGTCTTGTATTCAACCCATCACTGGTGTGTTCTAATCACGTTGTTTTTCTGTTTCCCCTTCCCTGTCTGCCATTGCTTTGTTCTATGTTCATTGCTGCTGTGTGCCATGCATGGCTTACTATCGACAATCATACTACATATGATCAAATTCTGAAACAATGGAATGTTTTCTAATAATCTAACTGTCTATCTATCTGTATGGTTTATGGTTGATCTCCCTATCCTCCCCATTTCACCTCACCTCTCTGCACACATTACATTGCCTTTATTAATCTGTTATTATATGTGTATAACCTTCTATCCATGTGAGATTGTTTTATGCATGCTCTCACCTATTTTTCTCCCATCACTTCCTCCTCTTTTTCATCCTCCATCCCTGCAATCCTTTATTTTTTTCCCTCTCAGAACTCCTTTTCCCCATCTGAGTCCCCTGTTCTCTCCATACCCTTCATAGGAATGGTTGTAATAATGGCGTTGATATGGTGCTGCTGGACGGAGCTCTTGTCCTAAAGGGAAAGGTACGGCCTTTTGCCTTTTCTTTTACTGCAACAACAGATTTTTAAATCTGACATGTGGACAGACGAGTCAAAGCAATGAAAGTTGAACTAGTATGCTCTGCAGCATTGCTGAGATGGAATGTATTCCACAACATTAATGTGGGATGCCATGCTCAGTTATGTAATGTGCACATTGTTTCACAAACATTGTAAACATGTATTAATGTATTAACAAGGCTACTATGTTGTCCAAAAATCCCATTAATTGTAATAAAAGGCAAGTGTAAAATACACTTTCAACTATAACTTTCATGACAGGTTGGTTCACCCTGTTCACACCATTGTAGGGATTTTAGGTTCAAATCTCAACAATACTACAGTCAAGACCAAAAGTGCGCAAGTTCTTTACTTAAAGTAAAAGTACTACTAATCTGATTAAATACTCAAGTAAAATTTGAAGTATGGCTCATATATTTTATTCAAGTAGAAGCGTCAATGCACATGCTACTAAATGTACTAGACTTAACTAAAAAATTAAAAGTTTTTTTAAAAAGCCTTTCTAACTTTTGAAACAACATGTGTTTTTTTTTATTGAGGACAAGAGGTACAGATAATAGTCTGCATTACAACTACATGAATCTTCTGCAAAAAATCATGCAACTGACATAATCATATTTAGCTAACCAAAGATTGTTACGTTTTTGTGGCGAACCGTGAAACATAAAAGGGGGATTTGGGACCCAATTGCTGTTAGCTCCAGATGGAAGGGACAAATCAAAAGTATAAACAAATAAAGAGGGGGGTGTGTGTGGGGAAAAACACACATGCGCACACACAAAAGAAAATAGAGCTGCGTCTGGAAGGCTGGCAGCTTGGGATAGAACCCTGATCGCTGGCGATCAGGGTCAAATGCTTAACTGGTGCACCAAAGGAGAGAAAAGAAAGGATAAAGAGAGCAGTTAGTGACATGAGTGGCATTTGCCAGACTGGTACCTGCCATGTGAGTGGAGATTCAGCTTGCAGACAGGACAATCTGTTTAAAAAATAGTAACATTAATACTGCCATTAAAATCTTTTTAGTAGTTTTGCTTTTAGTTGAGTAGCTGGATGGAAAAACAATATCAGATTTGAAAAGATAAAGCTTTCACTGACATACAGAACTGCTAACAATAAGCAGAAAACATGTTTCTGTTAACATTGCAGTGTAAGCTGCTTGCTCAGTCTGAAAGTTCTCCCGGTGGTTTTCCTTTGATCCCCAGTAAGCTAGTTCAGTGTAAGTGCACAGAACTCCTTGCCTTTGGCCATGCTGACTTCATGCTGAGGCTAGAACGTGAAATGAATTATTAAAATGCTATGAAAACATTTCAAAAAGTGGCCTGAATCAGAATCAGTGGTGAACTTGTTACCTTAATAATTCAAAGGTACAATCACAAAAGTTCTAAAAGTATATAAACAGAACCCAATTAAACAAATGAGACAAGAATATTATTACGGTGAGGTTTTAGTTTTCTTTAACCATGTTTTGGCAGAAATACTTGTGTTCCTGGGGTCTCTGCCTTGCTTCATGCCTTTCATTCTCTTGAGATTCAGTTCAAGGGCAGATGTCCTGAAACTGTCCTTCAGACGTTGCTGGTATAATTCAGAATTCATTGTTCTATCAGTGATGGCAAGCCGTCCTGGCTCAGATGCAGCAAAATATGCATAAATATGGAACTTATACCACCAAGATTCAGAGATGAGATAAGGTTCTTATGCTGGAGTGCAGCTTTTTCTTTCACAGGACATAACACTGTATTGTAGTCCCAATCCATCCACAAAATGTTTTTCCAACAGCCTTCTAGATTTTTTTGTCTGCCACATGAGGGGTAGCAGTGTTCTTTGGCTCCTTCATGCAACCCTGTCATGCACACCATGGCTGTTCGGTGTTCTACTGATGGTGGACTCATGAACTTAACATTAGGTAATGTGAGAGAGGCCTTTAGTACAAAATCTGTGTAAGTGTGGATTACTGGGGTCCTAACTAATTGGGGTTTTGTAACCATTTCCATCCTGACGAGCATCAGCAACACTTTTCTGCGGTCCTCAGAGAGATCTTTTGTTCCTGTGATACACTTTCCCAAACGTGTTGTAACTATCAGGTTCATGTTCTTTAAATACAACAGGGTGCCCACTTACATCTGATTGTCATCTGACTGATTGAAAACACCTGACTCTAATTTCACCTTCAAATTAACTGCTATATATATAATATTCGATCGTTTTCCTCAATAAATAAATGACAGCGTATATATTTTTTGTCTTATTTGTTTGTTTGGGTTTTCTTTATCTACTTTTAGGACTTGCTTCAAAATTGAAGGATATTTTAGGTCATAGTTATATAGAAAATCTTAAAGAATTCACAAACCTTCGGGCACCAGTGTAGGCTTAAGGTTTGGACCCATTTCTGACTAAACGATGAGAGATGTGCTACAGGTCAGACTCTGTGACTTCACCAGACAGATAAAACCAAGATATTTTGAAAGTTGACAGTTAGTTCCGTTCTGTGCATGAGGCAGTGGTGCATTTGCCACACTGGACAAGTCGCATGTCAGAATCACACTGAGACCAAAACTGATCACTCTTATTTCAGCATAACTGGGCACCCACACAGACACTCTACATATAATCTGATACACTAGAGGATATTGCAAACACACCTGGGCACACATTGACACAGAAAAAGCAGTGTTTATAACCATTACTAGGTCATTGCTCTCAGCTGTGTGTCTCTGCAGGTCACACAGCTCATGCATCTACACACTGTATTGAGGTGTTGTTAGATTGTTAAACCAAATCTTTCTTTTTTTTAAAGTAAATGCCAGTATTATTGTGAGTTGTGACCTGAAAATGAATGTAAATACTTGTAAGAACATTTGAAAACTGGAGTGCAGTGTAACATGCCTAATGTCGATTGAACAGTACATGATTTATTGATCCAGTGTGAACTCTGCGACTAAGCAGTGTTGCACTGAAATTTCACCCACTGAGAATGAAAAGACAGCATGTTTGACCGAAACAGGTTCATGTCAGTCTGGGCCAGAGAGTTATAACAACTGCAGCCAGCTAACAAACAGAGCATAAGAAACCTGGTGAAAGCCTATGTATGGTGTTTTAATAGTGTCTAAGTACTCGCTTCATGGTTCCTGTGCCTCTGAACGCATTTCTGTCCTTGTGAATGTGAAGCTGCCCTTGCAGTCTCCATTAAAAACACAATTTAAATGCTACAACGTGGTATTGTGCCGAGAATTTGTGAAGTTTAGTGGTAATGCTAGTTTCTTTTGCTATCCTGCACCTGTCAGGCAGACGTCCAGAGAAGTCAGGCCTGAATGCAGGAATGGATGTATGCTAACAAATTAAATTAAGTTAACCAGTGAAATATTGTCTGCAAATATTTAAAAGTCAAAGTAATGTTAGAAATACTGTGTTTTTATTTATATTTGTATTAGCCAAATACAGCAATCTGATTGAACCTTCTAGAGATGCATTTGACCATTATGTGTAAATGCACGTGGTTTAAAACCTTATCAGCATATAATGACCAGGTGTAAACGGGATCTAAGATGCATAATGATGACATTTTGAGAGGGCAAGTTTCATGTGGGGACCTTGTACTACTCTGGATGTGAACGGACAAAGGATAATAGATGCTGTGGATCACTTGTTGCTTCATGGTTCCATGTTTAAACATGGCAACACTCATGGGTGGGTATTAAAAAGTAATAAATTAGGAGCAGTAATTAGCCACATACAGGTGTGTTGGGGCATTATTTTTCTACATTTCTCTAGTACAGTGTTTCTCACTCCTGGTCCTGGCCCCCACTGCTCGGCATGTTTAGTGTTTTCCTGCTCCCAACACACCTGATCCAACTACTCAGCTCATTAACAAGCCCTTTATTGAGTTAAAGTGGGTGTGTTTAAACAGGAGAAGCACTAAATTGTGCAGAGCGGTGGGCCACCAGGACCAGGATTGAGAAACACTGCCCTAGTATGCCCTTATAGTTACTTATATGAATATGTTGACTGACGATGACTAATGATTTAGCTCTACAAAGCTCAGTAGACCTAAGGTGACATGGCAGATGCAGTCCATTGAGTTTTTATGTAATCTGTTTACTATACGTAGTATTTGTAGTGTTGCTGTGACGTTTCTCTGTACATTCCCTCCATTTTGACCTTAGGAGAGAGAGGGCGACTGGAACCTGGTGATGCTGGTTGCCGTAGCAGCAGCAGCCGTTTTGCTTGTTCCCAGTTTGACACGAGCTCTTGCCTGAGCTCCAGGAAATGTGTACAAGCTTGTCATATCTACAGGCTTGCTTACTTTCTCTGTGGCATTTCTACAGATACACACACACACACACACACTGTCTTTCTGTCATTGTGGGGACTTTCCACTGACATAATATTACTGTAGCTAATTAATGTTACACGTACATCTAACTCATTATAAAGCAAATGTTTTGGAGGTTTTTGGGTTTTTTTTTTCAAAAGAAAGCTGCAGTTTTTGTAAAAAAAAAAAAAAAAAAGCCAGACCTGCCCCTTCATTCTCCATGTTTCTTTAGATGAACAGACTTCATTCTATTGCATTGAAGTCTTTGGCTGTAGATGAATTACTTTAAGCAGTTCAGTGGCAGCATGTGATGCATGATACACAAATTCTTTCAGTTTTTTTGGCCACTTTACAAATATTATTGATTTTATTGCTATGTTATGTTCAGCTAGATTCAATACAGGACAGGAAAACTTTCTCAAGCATGCATTTGACAATTTAACAAATGTTAAATGTACATCTTCTGTATTACCTGTGAGTTTACTAAGGCTGTAAAATATTTCTTGTTCTGTCATAGAATGCAGCACCATTCAGTGTGGAAAGCAAAATAATTGAAACAGTCACTGGAGATGAGGTTGAGATTAGCATTGGCTGAAACAGAGAATAACAATACATAAGATTAACAGTATATAATGTTCTAAGTAATGCTGTTTTAGCTAAGATTGAGAAATATTCCAGTACATACATTAATGCTTCAGTGACAAATACAAATACAACATGATCATAAATGCTTGCATTTTGTAGCATGGTTGTTGCTGCTAGATCAGCTGGTCTGAGTATTTCAGAAACTGCTGATCTACTGGGATTTTCACATACAGCCATCTCTAGGGTTTACTGAGAATGCTCTGAAAAGAGAACATATCCATTGAGTGGCAGTTCTCTGAGTGAAAATGCCTTGTTGATGCCAGAGGTCAGAGAAGAATGGCCAGACTTGTTTGAGTTAATAAAAAGGCAACTGTAACGATAACAGTAACTCAAAAACCACTCGTTGCACAACACTTCAAACCTTGAAGCAGAAGGCTACTGCAGCAGAAGACCACATCAGGTACCACTCCTGTCAGCTAAGGACAGGCAACTGAGGCTACAATTCACACAGGTTCACCAATATTGGGCAATAGAAAATTGGAAAATGTTTTGTCGTCTGATGAGTCTCGATTTATACTGCAACTTTGAGATGGGAGGGTCAGAATTTGGCTCAAACAACATGAAAGCATGGATCCATCCTGCCTTGTATCAGCGGTTTGCTGCTGCTGGTCGTGTCCTTTTCTTGGCATACTTTGGGCTGCTTAATACCTATTGAGCATTGTTTAAACTCCACAGCCTACCTGAGTATTGTTGCTACCAATTTCCATTCCTAAATGATCGCAGTGTACCCATCTTCTGATGATTACTTCCAGCAGGATAACCTCCCATGTCACAAAGCTTAAACAATCTCAAACTGGTTTCTTGAACATGGGTTCACTGTACATGAATGGCCTCCACAGTCACTAGATCTCAATCCAATAGAGCGCCTTTGTGATGTGGTGAAGTGCGAGATTCTCATCATGGATGTGTAGTCGACAATTGCATGAAGCAATTGCATGAAGCTGTCATGAGATAGCTATCAAGAAATGTTTCCAGCATCTTGTTGAAGGGGGTCCAACCCAGTAAATTTACATTTACAGCATTTAGCAGACGCCCTTATCCAGAGCGACTTACAATTGATACAATCTTACAGTCCAAGCAATTGTGGGTTAAGGGCCTTGCTCAAGCACCCAACAGTGGCAGCTTGGCAGAGGCCTTCTGGTCCAGAGGCCGGTACCTTAACCACTAGGCTACCACAGTCCCAATAGGCTACCACCAGTACTAGAGTGGTGTACCTAATGAAGTATGTTAAGTGTATTATAAGCTTATAACGAAACAGATTTACACCATCATCAAGAATAGAAACAGTCAAAGCCTATTTTTTCTCTGCCCAGTGAGTAAAGCATTTCTGGACAGGTTAAGAAATGGCTGTACTTCAATCTTAGCACATGCAGTATCACATATCTCATGCTGTCAATGACTAAAGTCATACAACTGTTAAACATCACAATTTTATTTCACATTAATGTGTTCAAAATATTTAAACTGTCCCATTATTTTTTCTCCCATGAAATTAGGCATACATTCAATTTGACTACTTTATGGTTCATCTAGTCAGATGGAAATGTTAAAACAATCCAGTAAAGTTTAAAATGTTTTGAAATAGTGTCCCAATATTTAATTTGCCTGTATGTTGCAACTCAGTTATGTAGCACAAGTACACTAGCTTTACCTGACATATGCAACTAGATGCACAAATGGTGGACATTGTGTCGTTTCATGTTATGGACTGGTGGATATTTTCTGCAGACTCTAGATGAAAATACAGTTGCATGAAAGTGTTTGTGAACCCTCCGGATTAGTATTCTGCATCAATCAATGTAGTTGTATAGTGAATTGTAATAAAAGACAACCCAACACTGGTGCATCATGATTTTGGGTCTGCATAACTGCCTACAAATTAGGCAATTGGATGCCTGGATAGTTGTAGCCATTGAAGAAACTACATTTCACAGGATACAGTCATGATATTGGTGCATTATATGAAGCTTATTAGAAACAGAATGATAAAAATGACAATTCAATTTCTTAAAACTAAGAAATGTTTTGGAATGGCCAAATCAGAGTCCAGATAATTACACTACTGATGTTGTGATCTGTCCAGAAAATTGCATTGTTAAAAGTGGTCACTTATTCTTGCATTATGAATGATCGCTCAATGTGTATTCAACAAAGACATGAAAAGTACTTTTTTTGGATGAAGATGCATTTTATGTATACAGTAATTTGTACAGAAATCCAAATCATTCCATGGGGTTCACAAATGTTTTGCATTATTTATATTTATATATATATATATATGCTGATCAGTCATAACATTAGGGCCACCTACTTGCTTCTACACTCATTGTCCAATTTATCAGCTCCACTTACTATATAAATGCACTTTGTAGTTCTACAATTACACCCTGTAGTCCATTTGTTGCTCTGCCTACGTTGTTAGCCTCCTTTCAACCTGTTCAATGGCAGGTTCCACATAGGGCCACCGCAGAGCAGTTATTATTTGGGTGGTTGATAATTTGCAGCACTGCAGTGATGCTGACATGGTGGTATGCTGGTATAAGTGTAATAGATACAGCAATGCTGCTGGAGTTTACAAACACTGTGCTCACTCACCGGCCTCTATCTTAAACAAACCTAACTTGTTGGTCCATCTTGTAATTGTAAAGTCAGACACAGTAGCTCAGCTGTTGCTGCATAGTTTGTGTTAGTCATCCTCTAGTCCTTCATCCATGGTCACAAGATGTTTCCCACATGATGTTGGCTGGACATTTTTGGTTGGTGGTCTATTCTCAGTCTAGCAGTGAAAATGAGGTGTTTAAAAACTCCGGCAGCACAGCTGTGTCTGATCCACTCATACCAGCACAACACACACCAACAAGCCACAGTGTCAATTCAGTGCTAGCACATTAGACCACTGCACCACCCGAGTGCCCTCTTCCAATATAGCAAGGGTTTAGTTTTTTCATGGACATTTGCATGCCTAGCTAGCAGTATAAAAGTGCATCATTTGACTACATTTCTGACTCAACATATCCATTACTGTAACTGACTCACAAGTCACTTATTAAAAATGTTTGAAGAGACCCTCAGAACTAAAGAAAACGAGCTAAATGAAAGACCTAAGCTAAACAAATGAGCTAAATGATTGCAAACAAAGGAGTGTTTGTAAGTCTGTCAGTGATTCTGTGCCTCTCTTGTAATATTGGTTTGAAGCATAGACAGTACAAGTGTGCTGCTGTCCATGGATTATTAACTACAGTGCGGCTACTTTGTTGCAGTGTTGTCTTCCGGGACTCTTCATCTCTATAGCGCAGCTGAATGTGTGTTAATACTAACAGTCAAGAACTGTTCAATGCATGATACACAACTAAATTTTTATTCAGATGTGGTATTTATATTGTATTGTTAATAATTTCAGTAGACAACTTTGGTGGGATATACTGTGAACATAAAGCCTTCAAATCGAAAGTTGCAATGAGAGCGCCATTTGAGCTATTTTTTTAACAAAATATTTAGCTCAGAGAGAACAAAGACAAAAGAATATAGCTGACAATCTGCAGAGGGTACTTGTAATCACATAAATCTTGATTGTGTTTGCATGTTCCTCATTGTGAAAGTGCATGCACTGTGTAGCAGAAGAAAGGAAACTATTTTATGTATTAAATTCATACAAATAATGATTTTGGTGCATTGCATGAGTTCAATCACCTTTTATGAAAATATTGTTTGCAAGTCATTGACAATTTTGGAAAAAACAGGTTGCAATAAATTAATTTGTGTTATTCTGTATTGTCTTGTGTTTGCCTGACATGTATTTTACAGAGTCAATGTTGGATAATAGCAATGCAGTCATGCAATGGTCATTCCAGTTAATTAATTCCAGTTTGTATTAGCAGTATTGATATACAGGCTAAAGTCAACTATTTTCCATGTGATTAAACTGTCTCATATGAAGATGTTAGCATAGATGGCATCAGGATTCATTCCTCGATTTATTTTCTATTTTCACACTGGAATATACAACATGGGTTTGTAAGACCAGTTCTGAATAGCAGTTATCTCACTATTTCCTTCAAATTGTCTCAAATGTCTCTCTTCCATTTTTTAGCTGTGGTTTTAATGGATCATTGTATGAAAAAGTCAGCTGTTCTTGAACGACACTTTGGAAGTGAATGTACTGAGATCTACATGTGTGGTTTACGGAGATTATGCTTTTCTGACTGTGTGTGCACTAGCTTACCCAGTATTGTACAGTATCTATTTGTGTAAAATTGATCAAAAAACAGAACTATGAGTATTTTGGTAATCTAACTGTATATTTTGTAAATTACATGAAAGAAATAAAGTAGTTTATCCATGTACTACCCTTTTGTGTCAGTTGTCTTAATGGTTTATGTGTTATGTCTCATATTTACAGTAAAAATAGTTAAAGAAAGTTTACAGAAGCTTTACAGAACGAAACAGAACCAAAAGGTAATAAGTTAACCAGCAGTGGTGGTTCGGAAGTTAAAACACTTAACCATTTGACCAGAAGGTTGAGAGTTCAAATTTCAGTACTGCTTACATTCATAATCCACATACAGTGGGGCAAAAAAGTATTTGGTTAGCCACTCATTGTGTAAGTTCTCCTACTTAGAAGGATGAGAGAGGTCTGTAATTTTCATCATAGGTACAGTTCAACTATGAGAAACAAAATGAGAAAAAAAATCCAGTAAATCACATTGTAGGATTTTTAAAGAATTTAATTGTAAATCATGGTGGAAAATAAGTATTTGGTTACCCACAAACAAGCAAGATTTTTCTGGCTTTCACAGACCTGTAACTTTCTTCTTTAAAAAGCTCTTCTGTCCTCCAACTTGTTACCTGTATTAATGGCACCACTGTTTGACCTCATTACTGTATAAAAGACACCTGTCCACAGCCTCAAACAGTCAGACAAGACTCCAAACTCAACCATGGCCAAGACCAAAGAGCTTTGAAGGACACCAGGAAGAAAATTGTGGACCTGCAGCAGGCTCGGAAGAGTGAATCTACAATAGGCAAGCAGGTTGGTGTGAATAAATCAACTGTGGGAGCAATTGTAAGAAAATGGAAGCCATACAAAACCATTGATAATCTCTCTCGATCTGAGGTTCCACGCAAGATCTCATCCAGTGGGGTCAAAATGATCATGAGAACGGTGAGCATAAAATCCCAGAACTACACGGAGGGACCTGATGAATGACCTGCAGAGAGCTGGGACCAAAGTAACAAAGGCTACCATCAGTAACACACTACGCCGAGAGGGACTCAGATCCTGCAGTGCCAGGCGTGCCCCCCTGCTTAAGCCAGTAACATGTCCCCGACCCGTCTGAAGTTGGCCAGAGAGCATATGGATGATTCCAGAAGAGGGATTGGGAGCATATCATGTTGTCAGATGAAACCCAAACTAGAACTTTTCTGGTAAAAACTCAACTCATCGTGTTTTGGAGGAAAGAATGATGCGGAGAGTTGCATCCCAATAACACCATACCTACTGTGAAGCATGGGGGGTGGAAACATCATGCTTTGGGCTGTTTTTCTGCAAAGGGGACAGGACGACTGATCCGGTGTTAAGGGAAGAATGAACGGGGCCATTGTATCGTGAATGATTTTAAGCCAAAACCTCCTTCCATCAGTGAGCACATGGAACGTGGCTGGGGCTTGATCCCAATGATCCTAAACACACCGCTCGGGCAACGAAGGAGTGGCTCCATAAAAGCATTTCAAAGGTTCAATGTCCTGGAGTGGCCTATCCAGTCTCCAGACTTCAACCCCATAGAAAATGTGTGGAGGGAGTTGAAAGTCCGTGTTGCCCCAAAACATCACTGCTCTAGAGGAGGATCTGCATGGAGGAATGGGCCAAAAATACCAGCTACAGTGTGTGCCAACCTGGTGAAGACTTACAGGGAAACATTTGACCTCTTGTCATGCCACAAAGGTTATGTTACAAAAGTACTGAGTTGAACTTTTGTTATTGACCAAATACTTATTTTCCACCATAATTTACATTAAATTCTTTAAAAATCCTACAATGTGATTTCCTGGATATTTTTCCTCATTTTGTCTCTCATAGTTGAAGTGTACCTATGATGAAAATTCCAGACCTCTCTCATCTTTCTAAGTAGAAGAACTTGCACAATCAGTGGCTGACTAAATACTTTTTTGCCCCATGGTAATTAAAAAAACTATACACTTCCTCTTCACTTACTGCTTTTCATTCCTGTTTTGTTGGGGTGAAATGAAAAGTTATGTACATTTTAATACGTGATTGATAAGTAAACCATACAAGTTGACATGTGCAGATGTTTCCAGATGATCCACTATCTACTGTATTGCTGAATCAACTTCTTAGAACTTGTTAGTAATTCATTACAAAATGAATATTTAAGTCTGTTCCTCGCAGAGGTACTTTTCATTCAGGAAATCAACAAAATGTGTAATTTGAGTATGGCTGCTGAACGTTTTAAGTAAGACTGTACATGTGCAAGTCATTGCTGACTTCCCTCCAATATCCACATGTGGATCATGGACATTATATTATTTATTTAAAATATATAAGCATGTGGGTTGTTTCAGTGGCAATACTGTACACGCTACTGACAGATACAGACCACTTGCAAATATGAACTTTGAGAGCAAAAATATCAGTTGTGAGGTAGAAAACTTGAAATGAATAATTGAACTGAATGTTCTACATTTAAATCTACCACACTTTCTCTAGTCTTTCTGCTCAGTGTTCCATAAATACCATGGACTTTCCATAACCTATGGTTGCTTCATTTGGTTTCTTTCATCGCTGGGGTTTTACTAACAAACCTTGAAGAAGAAGACTACATTAACATACCGAGATGTTTACTCAGAATATCTATGATCTCACACTACAATACTTGGGAGGGCCTCAAAGCTATTTTTGCACTGATGGGTGAAAAAGTTGGAATGATTCACTTTTTCTACTTCTCACTCCTCACGCAACCTAAAGAATGTGTATAATGAGTCCAGTTTCTTCTGGAACTGTAACCCTTATATCTCTCATGTTAGTCACTGAAACCCAGTGACTTGCACTGGTATTAACAAAAAACATCCATTGGGTTCCACTTTCCAAACCCTAGGAAACTGTCATTCTAACATTTTTAATGAAATGACTTTAATATAGGGCAGAGGGGTAGTACAGGACCTCTTTGTTTAAAATGTACATCAGTGGCAAACCATGACTATTAGAACTAGGCCTTCAGTTTGAAAAATAAATGCTAAAAATAAATAAATATACTTAGTGACAAGAAATAATGCACCTAGACAGAAATGTTGGATTGGTGCAAAACTCGGCATGCAGTAATGTCTCAGGTAGATATGTAAATGATTACTGGTTTGGTCTGATTAGACACTGGGTCTTGTCACAAGAGGGAGTAAAATTGCTTCCCCCACCGCCCTATAAAAAGATAACCAAGCCACAAGGAGGAACGAACTGCACGTAGAGCTCAGAGACAGGATTGTGTGGAGGCACATATCTGGAGAAGGCTACAAAAGATTATGCTGCTCTGAAGGTCCCCAAGTGCGCAGTGGCCTCCATAATTCATAACGGTTTTTGTTTTGATATGCATTGTTAGCTGTGAGACCTTATATATAGAGGTGTGTGTCTTTCCAAATCATGAAATTAGCAAAAAATTCAAAAATTCTGTTTTCACTTTCTCATTATGGAATATTGAATGCAGAATGAGGGGGGACAACTTGAATTTTGTTTTATTTACAAATCCGGAACATAAAATGTGAAAAAAGTAAAAGGGTATGAAGAATGCATTGTAAAGCCTAATTGTTAAGTAGCCAGCTTTAATAAATAATTTGTATGACATACACCAAAATGATCTGAATATTTACTTACTCAGTCCATCCTTAATTTTTCTGTTGTCTGTTCTGTTTTCTACTTTCTTTTATAAAATCATCAGCATTCTGTAATGTTTTGTGTGGTATCTAGGACTTTGAGAAGTACAAAATAAGCAAACCAACATGTTTTTGGTACTCCAACCACCAGTAGTAAACCATTAGTAACCAAAACGTTATTCGTTGACACAGAAGTCACTTCTTAAGTTGAAGCTTAAATAGACTTGGAAGGCACTCTTGTAGCTCCCTGAAGTCCTAGGCAATCAGAGCACTTAGCGTGGCCAAATATTTAACCTTTTCACTTCTAGGCAAAATTTAAACACACCATTCCAATTGATGAGGAGATCAAATACAACAAGAGATGGTGTTATTCTTTAAGATAAAAATAAAATAACGACTCATTATATTAAAAACTCTATATAATGAAATAACGGTTAGTTACTAAAATCTTAGGCCATCTCTGAAGGCCTAAAAGACCCTGAAGGTACCCCACTGCAATATAGTATATGGCCAAAAGTGTGTAGACACCTGTTCTAATGAGTGATCTCTGTTATTTCAGCCACACTCTCTACTAACAGGTTAATAATATGAAGCATGCAGTCATTCAATCTCCATAGAGAAACAATGACAGTAGAATGGCTTGTTCTGAACATCAATAACTCTTAACATGACACTTTCAGAAATTTCCACCAAGTCAGTTAATCAACTTTAAGAACTTAACCTTTGCAACCTTTTAATCATATTGGAGAACACAAATAATATTTTCTGCATTCAAACATTTAGGCACCTTTACAAATCACTCACTGTTTTTGTAATGCCACACAACTTGGTAACATTTAACAGATTAACTGTTGCAGAAATGTGATACAGTGGGGCAAAAAAGTATTTCGTCAGCTCTTTGGTCTTGGCCATGGTTGAGTTTGGAGTCTGACTGTTTGAGGCTGTGGACAGGTGTCTTTTATACAGATAACGAGGTCAAACAGGTGCCATTAATACAGGTAACGAGTGGAGGACAGAAGAGCTTCTTAAAGAAGTTGTTACAGGTCTGTGAGAGCCAGAAATCTTGCTTGTTTGTAGGTGACCAAATACTTATTTTCCACCATGATTTACAATTAAATTCTTTTAAAATCCTACAATATGATTTCCTCGATTTTGTTTTCTCATTTTGTCTCTCATAGTTGAAGTGTACCTATGATGAAAATTACAGACCTCTCTCATCTTTCTAAGTGGGAGAACTTGCACAGTCAGTGGCTGACTAAATACTTTTTGCCCCACTGTATGTTTGTTCCCTGCAAAGGTTCTGTTCATGTATCTTCATTTAGAAAACATGTCACTTGGCTTGGTTACCCAAACTTGAATAAGACTATATAGCTTGAAGCCCTAAGCACGGTACATTATAAGTAGTAACAAAACCCGCTGGTAAATTTTTTTTTACCAGGCTTTAGAGGAAATCCTGAAAGATTTAACACTGCTAACATAAAACTAGTTTACATCTAGAATAGTCTTTTACTGTTGTATAGAGATATTATTTAAGCTCTAATTTAACTGTAAGAAGCCAGGGGTGCTTATCCTAGATTGACATGGCAGACTTGCTTAACACAATGAACACAATGAGAATGTCAGGGGAGGGGAAGATTTTGATTTCATTCATTTGATTTCTTTACATTCTCTATTATGGGCTTTGAGCTCCTGGCACCAGCAAGTCCTGGTGGTGCTAGCGCATATATGCATATTCCAACTCACTAGAGACTCCCAAGTCTTAGTGCTCCTCAGAGTGGGGGCTGGGTTTGTCATGTGACGCATACCAGAGCTGCTGGCACATTACTTCAAGCAACTTAACATGAGGAGCTTACAATTATAAAAGCATATAACTTCTATCATGAATATAATCCATGGCTAATACTTGATTAATATAATGAAAGTAAAAAATAATTATTTCAGTGTTCTGACATTCTGATGTTGAGCGTTAAAAAAAGAGCTTTGTAGACTCTTCTTGGAGCTGTACATGATTAAATCCTGACAAATTACTATAGTATAAAATATAATTTAGGATCAAAGTGGTTTGCAATCAAACTGCACTAGGGTTTTCTTGGAAGAAGAACAATTTCATCTCTCTGGTGACATAAGATCAAGTGATCTTGAAAAGTTTAAAAGGTCTGAAAGCTGAGCTTGTGCAAGCAGCATTTACTGAATCTGGAAAAAATGTAGGGCAATAGTCTTCTACAAAGCTACAGACGTCAGAATGACTGTTTGGATAAAAAGCTAACGTCACTTGTACGTATTTGCCATAAATTTTACTGTTTAAGTTAACCAGATATGCCACACGAGCACTTTTGCAAGCTATGGCATCCTAAGTCAACCACGTTAAAACTCATGAACAATTTATATGCCACCACAGTCGTCAGCAGCTTTTGTTAGATACCATCATTAGATCAGATCACGCAAATTCACTCCAAGAGACAACAGCAAAACTTTGTGCTCTCCAAACACGAGCATAAATAGGTTTCTGTCATTTGGAAACATATTCCATGCAGCATATTAAAACACAGCCATGAATATATAAACTAATGGATCATCAGCTCAATATCAGACATATTTGGGTGGTTATTTCTGAAGTTTGAGCTTCATGGTAGACTTTCCTAAGTATTCTGTGTATCATCATGTATCTACCCACCTGGACTACATGGCTGAATATCTCTTCCCAAAAACATGGGCATAATTTGGTCCAATATGCTAGCCTACCATTGTCCTCTGGCTGTCTCTGAGAGAGGGTAGGATGGTCCCTAGGATCCGAGTCCCTCTCGGTGTAGTGTCTTACTGATGGTTCTCATGATCATTTTGACCCGATGGGATGAGATCTTGCGTGGGGCCCCAGATGGTCTTATATGTCTTCCATTTTCTTACAATTGCTCCCACAGTTGATTTATTCACACCAACCTGCTTGCCTATTGTAAATTCACTCTTCCCAGCCTGGTGCAGGTCTACAATTTTCTTCCTGGTGTCCTTCGACAGCTCTTTGGTCTTGGCCATGGTTGCGTTTGGAGTCTGACTGTTTGAGGCTGTGGACAGGTGTCTTTTATACAGATAACGAGGTCAAACAGGTGCCATTAATACAGGCAACGAGTGGAGGACAGAAGAGCTTCTTAAAGAAGAAGTTACAGGTCTGTGAGAGCCAGAACTCTTGTTTGTTTGTGGGTGACCAAATACTTATTTTATAATAATTACAGAGCTCTCTCATCTTTCTAAGTAGGAGAACTTGCATAATCAGTGGCTGACTAAATACTTTTTTGCCCCACTGCAAAAATCTCTTCCAGTCTTTCTTGACAATGTTTGGAACATTGTTTTTAAACATTTCAGTAATTTTCTCTCGCATTTATTGACAAACTGTAGATCCTCTGCCCATCTTTTCTCACCAAAGATTCAGCCTTTCGTGTAATAAGTAATAACTGACATGTGCTCCTGCTATCTCAGTATTTGCTATCCGAACCTCGTTTTTTGATACATGTGTGTATCAAAAAACACAATTTTTTGATCACAATGTGTGTATATGTGATTTTCAACTACCACTGAGTATGATTTTGCCATACAACCACCAACAGACCAGAGTTTCCCCAATCAGCCCACAAAGTGTATTATGGGACGTGTACGCTATTAAAAGGTCTACGTCAAGTTGATTTTTAACACATGCTCTCATCTACAAGACTCTGATGTCATTTTTTTTCTCGGTCTCGATTGTTAAGAGGCACTAAGTGCTAACTCTACAACAGGAGAATCTCCAGCCTATCCAGCGCCCAATTTAGGGTGACTAAAAATACTGGCAAGTGTCCGAAATGCAGCCAATCAAGTGCTCCCGCGGCGTGCGCCGGCCAATCAGGAGGCTGCTCTGTATCTTTATTCAGATTAGAGAATCCCCCATGGCAGCGTTTTATATGGTCACGATGACAGGGACATGCCGAGAAGTTCAGCCGAGTGACGCGACTCTAGTTCTCACTTTTCTAAAAGCATCTCTCCGGCTGGAGGCTTCATTTAACCAGTCCAACGGAACAGGCAATTCTTTACCCTCTCCCGTTTCTTTCTTCTTGGTTATTATTTATTTACGTTTTTACCAGAAAAGCCGTGTCTATGGAAAATAGGGAGTTCCTTTTAAAGAAAAGTTGAATGAAATTAGAAACGCGAAGGACCAGTTAAAACTTCTGCAACTTTTCAAACTGTTTCCTTCATCGTTTACGGTTATTGTGTTCGCGTGCGCGCTCCTGGCACTGCCTCGCTCTCTCCGCCTGCGCTGAAGTTTCACACACACACATTTACAAGCGCGCACGGCCCAGCCTCGCCGAGTGCACTATAAAACCCAGGAAAACATGATGAACAACAACGCATACTACGAGCCTCAGCAGCTCCAGCAGCCGCAGCTCTACTACTACCAGGACGGAGAGAACGGAGGGGTAGAAGAGGAGATGCCCGCCACCGAGAAGGACCTGGCCGAGGACGCGCCATGGAAGAAAATCCAGCAGAACACCTTCACCAGGTGGTGCAACGAACACCTAAAATGCTTGAATAAGAAGATCGGGGACCTGCAGAAAGACCTAAGCGATGGCCTCAAGCTCATCGGGCTGCTGGAGGTGCTGAGCCAGAAGAAGATGTATAGGAAGTACCACGCCAGACCCAACTTCAGACAAATGAAGCTCGAGAATGTGTCCGTGGCGCTCGAGTTCCTCGAAAGGGAGCACATCAAGCTGGTGTCTATAGGTAAGCATCAAAACGATCTGTGTTTTCATAGCCTGACTCGATTCGCTAGCAATTCGGTTCCTTTTAAGCGACTCTTGTAAGTGTGTCGATTCTTGACTTGGTCCTTGAATCTAACTCTTCCCTTTGAATCAATTGTTATGTAGTTGTTGTTATGTTGTCAAAATTCTATTTTCACAAATATGAGAACGCGAATGCGCACAAGGTGAAGATAAAATATTTATATCCAACCAAAGAAGTTATGGAAATGCATTTATGGTTTCACAAGTGCCTAGGAAGTAATTCAACTCATGAGACGACTTCTTCACGCATTCTTATTAGCGAGCTATTTCATGTCTGGAGGGGGTTTGAATGCAAATGGCACTTTGAGATGTGAATTTGTTTACACTCGTACCATTTGTGCCCTGTTGCTATATGGTTTTAGTGATTTTGCACTCTTTTGCTGTGGCCACATATTCTGTGAGAACAAGTCTTATCAGTCAAAGTTAGAATAAAATGAAATACATAGTTAGTTCCCATGTCTCAGATGTAAGAGCCATCTATTGGAAAGACCAGTTCCTGAGAACCTTGGTATTGGGACCGGCATTCCATCCAGGGAGCACTTTCGTCTGCACCCAATGAATTCTGGCATATGATCTGGATCCCCTCCACCCCTGCCACTCTGATCTGGATGTGGGGGTAAAACCATGTGGGGTCGAAAAGGGAAGGGCTGAAAGATATATTTACTGTCTGACATCATATATGAAGTGCTGGCAGTATAAACAGGAAACTAATGACTATTGAAAATACCTTCACTGCAACCTTGACACCTTCATTAAAACTGAAGTTTTCTCTATACACAAACTTTTCTCTAAAACTACTTTTCATTTGTGGGACTCATTTGGTGAAAATAAGGATAATAAAGGGACTGGTCAGCGGAACTAAGAGGCCTTCATGGGACATACTGATGTAAGTAATTAGAAAAATAACGAGAAGCTAAATCATTAACTAATGAATAAACACATAACATAATCTTAAAACGAATCCTAAATCCCATCTCAGTGGCAGGCAAATTTGTTTGCTGTTTGCCTAACAATGAAACAAGCCCCCAAATTATCTCCAAATAATGCTTAAGGGGAGAATATACTGTACACTCACTGGCCATCTCTAGGGTTTTCAGAAAATGGTTTAAAAAAGAGGAAGTATCCAGTGAGAGTCAGTTGTCCTGGTGAAAATGTCTTGTTGACACCAGAGGTCAGAGGAGAATGGCCATACTAGTTTGAGCTGGTAGAAAGGCAGGAGTAGGTGTCACTCCTGTCAGCTAAGAACAGGAAAATGAGGCTACAATTCGCACAGGCTCACCAAAATTGGACAATTGAAGACTGGAAAAAACATTGACTGGTTTGAGGAGTCTCCATTTATGCTGTGACATTTGGATGGTAGGGTCAGAATTTGGTATAAACAACATGAAAGCATGCATCAGCAGTTTAGGGATGGTGGTGGTGGTGATGTAATGGTGTGGGACATATTTTCTTGGCACGCCAATTACCAGTTGAGTATCATTAAATGCCATGGCCTGTCTGAGTATTGTTGCTGACCATGTCCATCTGTTGATGACCACAGTGTACCCTTCTTCTGATGGCTACTTCCAGCAGGATAACGTGTCATGTCACAAAGCTCAAATCATCACAGACTGGTTTCTTGCACATGACAATGATTCACTGTACTCAATGGCCTCCACGGTCACCAGATCTCAATCCAGTAGGGCACCTTTGAGATGTGATGGAACGAGAGATTCGCATCATGGATGTGCAGCTGACAAAACTGCAGCAACTAGAGGAAGAATTAAGAATTAAGGCAGTTATGAAGTCAAAAGGGGTCCAAACCCTGGACTGGAAAGACGTACCTAATAAAGTGATCAGTGAGTGTTTACGGTAAACATGATTGGCTTAAGAATAATGTAGATCCTTGAGAACTGCACAAAAGAAGCACTCAGGACACAGACTATCCAAGGCTAACAGGAAATCGTCTAGTTACAATCTGAACGTTTCCAAGGCTCTACCTTTGATACAAACATAGTATTCCAGACATGGAATAAGAATATAATGGTACACTGTGTCAAATCCAGCCTTAAGATCTAGGAGTATTAAAAGAGCAAAGTCACCAGAATCCAAAATAGAACTTATATTAAATATTGGAATGGAAAGAAAGTTCAGAGATTGGTCTGTAGTTGGAAAGATGGACATGTCTAAATTTGGTGCTTTAATCTATGTTTGTCCAACTGGTTTCTTGAAGTAAACTGGTTCAGTACCAAAAAATACTTGGTCCAATAGGCCCAAAAGTGTTCTTCAAAAAGGTGTAGTCTGTAATAAGGTGAACTGCAAATTATGTGCAATTCAGCAAATGAATTTCAGCCTGGCTAACCATAGTCATACTTGATTATAAGAGCAAATACTTGTGGTTAAAGTCTAGCAGGGATGGCAGGATTAAAGCAGTTTTTTGCTTGAGTTTTTTGCTGTGTTGCTCAACATATACATCTATGTGTCCAGACAATCTAAATAAACTGTTGGCACCACTGTTTAATTTTTTTTTGTCAAGTTCTGTTGATGTGCTAAATAAAATATGTTAACACAACATCTACAGGAACCAACGTTAATATTACATATTTCCAAACTTTTTATATATCCATTAACATGAGACCTTAGAAAACACTACTGGATCATCTGAAAATGTTTTGAAATACAGCAATTCTGTGGTAGATGAAGTTAATACATATTCACCTAATGTGAATAACATAAATGAGAAGCTCAAAAGAATCTGTAGGGTGATTCACAATGCCCAGAACTATTACAAAGTATTATGACGCACGATCGTGCCATCACAGGTGGCATCTTTAATCAGCAGAAAGGGAGCAAACACTGTTATTATTTTACTCTTGGGAATTAAACACATCTGTTATACTTTTATACACAGCGATTTAGCCTATTAGGTTCACTCATGTTGCAGAATTGGGTAAAATCACCGGTTTGAAATTTATTGCCATGGTGGACGTGCAAGGATGTGTGCTGTGGGCATGAAGTGTGTTCTTATGAGTCACAGCGTTCATGTCCAACAAATACACTGCAAACCATACTGTAACTGAGTTATGTAATTATATAATCAAGGCTGTTATATGATTTAGTTTATATTTTGTTGTCTTAGTGGCAGGGCAAGTTCACATTGTTAGTTTTATTCAGCAGAAGTTTAAAGATTAGACATCATTTACTGGGTGAAGCCAATGGACCTGTCATTGTGCTGAAGAGAGACAACATAGCAGCATTATACGTTTGTGCATCAGTGGCACAAGTTGGTGCAGTTCCACTTTGCAGTACAGATTTAACTCGGATGAACTTACTTGGAAAGTTCAGTGCTTAAGGGTCTGTTCCATAAATACACTACACAGTCCATGTTGATAATGTTTCACTGTGACACTTCAACTGGAAATCTGTTGTTGGCCCAGAATTGATTTCTGCTACAGTGTTATTGTGGGAGTTCTAGTGCTAGAACATTCTTGTGATTGTTTTAATATAATATCCAGCCACTGAATCTGAAGTGTATAAGGCAGTTTATTGCTCACTTTCCAGCATCCCTTCGTTCTTCTTGACAAGTGGCTATGTTGCAAAAACTAAACTTTTACATAAAGACGAATTGATTTCCTTGTGACCTCTGATATGGTCAATATTATTAAATTAGTTCAACTGTCTGTATGGGATTATTTGAATTGGCAAAGCTGACAAACATGCTACTGGTCACACTAGCTTTTTGTCAGCAAATGTTGCACCATTGAAAGTCAGTCTTGGTGAGCTTTGACCTACAAACCGATGTTGTCCAGCAACAGCAGAACTTCTTTGGTGTATTAACTTTAGAGGGGCTGATCTTTCAGGTTGCAGTAATCATGCACTCACTCACTTTCAGTATCATCTTAATCCAGTTCAGGGTTGCAGCCTAATCAGCGACACAGGGCACAAAGTGGGAAGCACTCCCCACCCACACACATTCACTCAAACACAGGGCACTTTAGATACACCAGCTGACCTATGTGAACTCCTGGAGGAAGCCCACACAGACATGGGCAAAATATGCAGAATCTACACAGACAGCAGCTGCAGCAGGACTCAAACCCAGGTATATGGAGCTGTGAGGCATCAGGCATAACCATTGCAACATAACACCATATTGCAATGCTATAGAAATGCTAACGTAACAGTGTGCATACATAACATTTTACATACATTCATACATGAAACCCACTATGAAATATTTCAGAACGAAAAGGTGACATGGCTTTTAGAAATAGTATAACTCCTGTGCGTTTGACTGTTTATAGGTGACCTGAAATTGTCTGGTTTGTATTTTGTGTTGTGGTGTAATTTTGTGTAATCGTGGACTAGATTTACTAGTCCTAAATTGAGTTAGAAACATTGAATTGCATTTACAGGGCTGGCAAGACCAGAATTCACTATGAATCATCAATTCAGCCACAGCTAATTGCTAAGTCACTGTTAAATTGCTAATTGCACCACATTGAAATACTTTTTTTCTCCCTGTCATAGCATCATCATGTGAGTAATAGTTCTAGAAATGCTGACTTTTCATAGCTATGGAAATACAAAATTATTGCCAATTTTTAAATGTGATATAAAGGTTCTTTACCCTTTATACCCATAGCTCAAAATATATCCAACTTTTTCTGATTTGGTGTTGTAGATAAAGGGGGACACAAGTGTTTTATCAATGGCATCATGAGGCTGACTGACAATATGAAACCTGGCTAAATGCAGATAGAGCCCAAATTAGGACATGGTTGAAGAAATGGAGGAGAAACAGAGGCAGAATTGCAGATTACACCAACTGGACATAATTTGCTAGGGAGCAGATGTGTGTTTGAGGTGACCACAGTGCAAAACAGAGAAAAATGGGCCAGCAAACTCAGACACATGCCAGAGAAGTATGGCCAACAAGACTGCCACTGGTGATAGCAGACCTTTCCAGAAGCTACCTGCCATGGAGCTGCTTAGGGGGTCAAGTGATATGAGTGTGGGCTCACTGCTTTAATAATAATATTAATGAATAATAATAATAATAATCTGTTCCATTTAAATAGCTACTTTGACAAAATCAAGGATGCATTACAAAGAGAACAATAAGACCTAACACTTTGAAGAAGAAGATGAAGAAGAAGGGTGTTGAGCAGTGCAGTGTTAATTTCGTTGACAAATGATTTTTGTCATAGCTTTTGTCAACAACCCTTTTTTTCAAATGAAAACAAGACCACTAAATTAAAATGAATGAAAAACGACAAAAACTATAAAATGAATGGAAACTTTTGTCAATGAATGAAAACGAGACGAAAATGTTTGGCAGAGAAGACATCCAATCAGATCTGATTTAGTTTTGTGGAAGGTAGCGGCAAGTTAGGAAAAGATCCATTCATAACTTAAGCATATGTGGAAAAGTGGGACACGTTGGGTGTCATTTTGGGGCACCTAAATGGAGCAGGCTGCTACTTTACTGTATACTATACTGTAAGTTCATTATGTTCAAGTCAATATTTCAGTGAATAAAGTAGGGATTAAGATGTTTCCAGTTCATGATGTGGATATATTTTACTTTGTCTAAAAATGTTTATACTATACGTAAGGAGCATTCAGGCAACATGCTTGGCAAAATGAAGGCGTTAACCAGCATCAGTGTCGCTGAGCAGAGGGCTAAGCCATGCAATATGCAAATGGAATGCAAATGGTAGTATGCTGTCTTAATTTGTGGCTTAAATGAGGCTCAAATGTAAGTGAAGAATTAAAAATGAATCCAAAGTTTTAATGACTTGAACTGATTTAACATGAAAACATCTACAGTCACAGTGAGATCAGAGAAGTTGGAAACCAGTGTTATATAGCCGACTAACAAGACTTCACTTTTGTCTGCTTTAGTTTCAAGAAATGATTATCCAACCAATATATTTTAACTCTGTAAGGCATGTACTTAGTGACTGAGCTGAGACTATGAAAGATTGAGTGCTAATGTACATCTGAATATCACCAGCTTAACAGTGAAACCTAAGACCATGAGTTTGAACGATCTGACCTAGTGGGGAGATGTATAATGTAATGAGCCTGTGTAGAAAGACAGAACCTTGGGGCAATCCCTGATTAACTGTAGCAGTGGATGTTTGTGTGAATCTGTAGAGATATACTGTTGCCTCTCTTTAAGATGGGATCAGAACCAAGCAAGAGCTAAGTCTGAATGTCAATGAATGAAAGTCTGGAAATAAGTGTGTCATGATTCACAGTATCAAAGGCTGCAGTGAGATCATGGAGGATGAGGATATTGAGAAAACCAACAACCGCAGACAGTAAAAGATTATTAACAACTCTCAACTGGGTAGACTTGGTTGGACAGGAAATGCATGTCTCTACATGTTAATGTAAATAGACCATATAATCGTTATATTGTAGATTTCATATATTTCAATTCTTAACATTCTCCCATTTGAGACTGCTAAAATGGTAATGGAGTGGGTTGGAGGGCCGACCTTAAAGGGGCACTTGGGGATTAGAGGGTTGACATTATCATTTTGATAGTAATTTGTCTGTTGTTGAGGCAAACCAACAAAACAACAAAACATTGTAGCATAAAAGCATTGACATACCATTAATGTGTGCCCTGGGCCTGTTCCTGGAGATAAGATTGTAGTGGAGTGTTGTATTTTCTTTGGTGTCCTGGCTCTGCCAGCGATAGTAAAACAAAATGGAGATCCATAGATAACATTTCCACCCTGCTACACTGTTCCATCCTAGCAGTAACTAATCTTAGACTGGTTACTGATTTAGTAGTTGGGAAACTCTGTCTTAAAAGGAATAACCTTACTCCCTTAAAACATGGCATGACAATTGGGGATAATCCTACTGGTTTTACAGTCCACTGGGGGGTGACAATAAAAAAATTACCCCTTGACAAGTTAGTAGGCTGGGCCTTCTGTCCCATATATTTTTGTTTTGCATTTACATTTACATTTACAGCATTTAGCAGACGCCCTTATCCAGAGCGACTTACAATTGGTACAATCTTACAATCCAAGCAATTGTGGGTTAAGGTTCTTGCTCAAGGACCCAACAGTGGCAGCTTGGCAGAGGTGGGATTTGAACCCTGGACCTTCTGGTCCATAGTCCAGTTATTCCAGTCCACAGTTTTGCTATTCCCAATAATTATTTTTGCATGCTGCGATTTGAATTATTCGCTACGCCCATCCTAAATGACATTCCTACAGTTATTTTAAATCAAGCAAACAGGTTGCAAATCACTGAATCTGAATTTCATGTCCAGGAGAGATTCTGGTGTTGTCAACAGAATGGCTGTCTAATTCTTTTGATGTGCAACTAAGCAGAGTTGTCTTTCCTGTCTGCTACAGCATTCTTGCACAATGCGTCAATCATCTTGTGGAATCTGTAACCAAATGAGTCCATGCTGTTAGATGGTTTTAAGTACCTAATAAAGTAGGGACTCTGGAAAATGTATGAAGGCCTTGGGGAAATTTCTACTGGCACACATTTTTATCCATGTTAGCCACTAAACAGTTTGGTATAACTAAATATCATTGCTGGCCAAGTTCCTTTCTTTATGGGTGCAGTTTATCCATGCTCGGATGCACACTTCCAACATTGTGAAGCACCTTTTCACAAGGCAATTATAGTTGCCTATTTGCTCCAGGAACATGACAGAAATTTTTCATTGTTTCAGTGGTTGAAATCCCCAGATTTCAACTCTATCAGGCATGTTTGAGCTAGAGTGGAATGGGCTGTTTTGGAAACCTGTACAACTACCATTTCTACATGGGCCAGCATTACTACACAACACTTCCAGTATCGTGTACATAAGAATCCATGCCCAGGCAAATTTAGGATGTTTTTGAAGTTTGTTAGATAAGCATACCACAAACACACTGGCAACATGAGTCAGATATTGATTATGATCTTGTTTTCTAAAAGGGAAATTCTTTTTGCAAGTGTGTTTTTACACAGATATGTTCCCTATGGGGTTCTTGTGAATCAACACAATTGTAATGCTGTGAATGACATTTTGAAAACTTGGAGCTAATTGATACACACTGACTTTATTTTATTAACATTTATTTAGTTTGTGCATCTTAACTTTGGATAGGTTTGGACAGCTGAAATCTTGTCGACCTGTCTAAATGCCTGGAAAGTGTGTAAATGCCCTTGGTGGCGTGTGTTTGTGCTAAGCTTAATATTATACAGTATGTCTTCAACACAAAGTAGGAAGTAGAAAAGATCTGAGAAAGTGCCATGTGCCAAAAGATATATTGGTGGTTTGGCTGCATTAGGTCTTTTCTGGGTGGGTGATTGATGCATAGACAGCTGAACTCTGGGCTTCGTCTACTAACAGGTGCTTGAAATAGACCCAGGCTACAGGGTGTGGTGGGGGCTTCTGGGAAAGGAACCGAGAAGGGGGTAGTTGGAGAGTGCAGACATGAAAGGTTGCTTAAGTAGTACTAGAATTGACAGTATGTGCTGAACAATCGAGATGTCATCAGTGTTCTGCTATTGCAGTGTGAAGGTTTCTGTAAAGAAGCATCAACATGTTCATTCATTTCATGTAATAGATCTTTGCTGATTTTTTATATACTCACCACTTGTTTTGTATTTACGTTCAAATCCAACTTAAAACATTTTTGCAGCATATCCGATTCCATTAATTATTAATGAATTATTGTTGTTGTCTGTGGTACTAATACAGTATAAATATCAAGTAAATAGACAAGTATTCAGCAGTGTAGTTAAGTGGCCAGTAAAATCTTCAAGGATACAACTGCATGTCACTGTTGATTAAAACAAATGTGACTTTGGAAATGTGATTCTACTCTACTGAAAGTATTAGAGCCAGATGTTTAGGAAGCCACACATCTGGAATTAAGATTGGTAGAAGAGTAAGAGAGAATGAAACAATGAATTGGCAACTAAATATTGCCAATTCATTAGAGTCACTAGGTACAAGCTATCTCTCTCTATCTGTCTGTCTCTCACTCTCATACTTGAGTATGTAATGAGATGTGGCTGGTACTGTTCGTGACTGCGTATGTACCATTCTCTGACTAGCACTCACACTGGTACTGTTTGGGATCTCCCTTATCCTATCCCACTCCCACACAGGCAGACATAACATAGTATACCACAATTCCTTAGGGATGGTCACTTTCCAATTCTGATAAAAGAGTTTTCTAATTTTTACCATATGTCTGTGACTAGTCAGTTCAATGGAATGTTTTAGTGTAATGGAATGAACACCCCCTACACACTGCTGGTGACGAATTATGTGTCAAGGGTTAATTGACACAACAGGGATCTTGCATGTGAACACAGCACAAACTCTATCACTTGTGGTTTTTCTCATTACATGGTAACATGAGAGATAATTAACTTTCAGATAATTAAATTATCAGGTCAATTACTGTCATGGATATTATATGATTTATTGTTTTGCAAAAAATATGCCCTGGCTATACATAAAAAAAAAAATCATACCGGCTTTTGTGCATTTTATGTAGATTCATTTCCATGTGTAAACCTCCCTTTGTTTGTAGTGTTATTGAACAGTAGGTCTATTAGAATTTTTGGAGCTCTATGTGTGAAAGAAAAACCATGAACTTGATTGTAGCAAGTATTCTGAACTATAACATATGCCAGCTGACAGGCCGCCCAATCGCAATTATACACAGTCACACTCAGTCTAGGACCGAGATGGAATCTCTGTATACATGTACAGAATATATGTATAGAACAGGTATGCGTCAATTATCATTCACAGTTCCTTTTGGGAAACTGGGCATTGTGCAGTATGGAAAGCTCTGATCTGCAAATCTGTGTGGGATACTGTTATGTACTGGTATTGACTAAATAGCCAAGATACTGTACACATAAAATACTGTTTTTTGTCCCATCCTCAGCCCACATCTGTAACTGTTCTGCAATCAATGCATGAAGAAGAGTGGGCAATGTGCCAATCATACAATGCATTCAGAAAGTCTTCAGACCCTTTCACTTTTTTAACATTTTGTGTTGAGCTAAAATATATCTGCCTTGTCCTAAAATAAAAAAAGCCTTCCTCCATCCAAATGCACTCAATACCCCATAATGAGAACGTGAAAAGAGAATATTAGAAACGTTTGCAAATTTATTAAGGAAAAGCTGGAAATTAACATGGACATAGGCTCCGACTTTCCCGCGACCCTTGACCAGGATGAGTGGATAAGATAATGAATAGATGAATGAATGAACGAGTATGCAGAGAAATTTAGCCTTGGGGACCTCCCATTTCTCTTGATCATTTTTGAGATGTTTCTACACCTTGACTGGAGTCCACCAGTGGTAAATTCAGTTGATTGGACATGGTTTGGAAAGACACTATATTAGATATGTGGGACTGTGGTGACCTAGTGGTTAAGGTGCAGGACTATGAACCAGAAGGTCCAGGGTTCAAATCCCACCTCAGCCAAAGCTGCCACTGTTGGGTCCTTGAGCATTCAAGCAAGACCCTTAACCTGCAATTGCTTGGATTGTAAGACTGTATCAATTGTAAGTCGCTCTGGATAAGGGCATCTGCTAAATGCTGTAAATGTAAATGTAAATGTAGATATCACAGCTAACAATTCATATTAGAGCAAAAACCAAGCCATGAGGAGGAAATAACTGCCTGTAGAGCTGAAAGACAGGATTGTGTGGAGGCACTGATCTGGAGAAGGCTACAAAAGAAGGCTGTAGATTGGTGGAGTCAAGGTGTATATAGATTAGAGGAGAGAATACAAGAAAAATGAAAGGCCCCCAGAGCTAAGGGTCTGAATTCTTATGTCCATGTGAAATTTTAGTTTTTCCTTTTTAATAGATTTGCCTTTCTAAAATTTTGTTTTCATTATGGGGTATTGGGTGCAGATTGGGGAGAACCATTTTTCCATTATAAGTCCTCAACATAACAAAATGTGAAAAAAGTGAAATGATCTGAAGCGTTTCCGAATGCGTTGTTTATCTGCAGTACGACTATAAATGCCAGCAGGCCAAGGCAGTGATTGATGTCAATGGTATTAAGCACAGAGGGCTGTCAGCTGTATCCTTGTGAAGTCATTGGCTATCTGAACCTTGGTTGTCAGGAAGTGAAGGAAAGTCTTCCTCCTGCCACAAGTCAGTACCAGCCTGAGTCGTCTGGTGTACTTCGAACCATCAAGAAGCATTTGAAGTACACACAAGTGCATATGTTTAAAATATTTTTTTAAGGAATGCATATTTGTGTCTATGCTTATGCTTGTGAATGTTGGTGGAACAGCTGTGAGCTGGCAGATGTTCAGTTCACCTCAGTACTTCATCCCGAGTGTTTCTGAAATATTGTGTTAGACTTAAATCTGTCTTCACCAGTGTTACCAAATTTGCTCTGATGGGATTTATGTTGCATGCCTTGCCCTCAGAACTCGATATCAATTTCTTTTTTATGAATTATGGAAGGTAAATCTGGTCCAAAGTGCAAAATGAACAGTAAATCACCAGCAGATAGTGCCAATGTTAGTTTCCATTTTCTTTTTTATTTTGACACTTAACAACACGTCCACGTGCTGAAAACTGAATCACAAACTGTCTCTTTGCTGTTGGTTTATCCATTTTCATTTTACACAGTGCATTTGGTTTTTAGTTTTGACACGTATTAGGCGTGTAATGAAAAAAAAAATCAAAGCCAAAGTGAAACTTGGATTATCTTTTCCCTATTGGCTTTTACATTTTAGATATCGCCATGAAGTCCCCAGGATGGATGAAAAAGGAATGGCAAATAGCTGTTTTCAATTTCCTTTTATTTTTGTCTCTAATGACTCGTGCTTATGAGGAATATTAAATTGCAGAGAATAGGAAACAAAGAAAAAAATGGTGGAACTGTACTTTATTTTGAAGGGAATATAAATAGCTGACAAACGTGCCATATTTACACATCATATTTGACATTTTCAGGAAAAGTGAGGAATGAAAGGGAGGCAGGTGGAACAGTCAGGCTACAGGGATCAGTGGTCACAAAGGTCCAGGAGTTCAGGTACTTGGGATCAACTGTCCAAGGAAATGGGGAGTGTGGAAAGGAGGTAAAGAAGAGAGTACAGGCAGGATGGGAGTGGGTGAGAAGAGTGTCAGGAGTGCTGTGTGACAAAAGGGTCGCAGCAAAAGTGAAAGAAAGATTTATAAGAGAGTAGTGAGACCAGCCTTGTTGTATGGCTTAGAGACAGTGGCACTGACAAAGAGACAGGAAGCAGAGCTGGGAGGTGGCAGAACTTAAGATGTTGAGGTTCTCTTTAGGAGTGTCTAGGGTGGACAGGATTAGGTATGAGATCATCAGAGGGACAGCACAGGTTGGAAAATTGGGAGACAAAATTCGAGAGAGGAAGACTGAGATGGTTTGGACATGTGCAGAGGAGGGATAGTGGATATATTGGTAGGAGGATGTTGGAGATGGAGCTGCCAGGCAAGAGACGGAGAGGAAGACCAAAGAGGAGTTATTTGGTTGTGGTAAATGAAGATATGCAGGGAGTTGGGGTGAGAGTAGAGGACGTGGAGGACAGGGTGAGGTGGAAACGTTTAACTCGCTGTGGTGACCCCTGATAAAGGGAGAAGGCGAAAGAAGAAGAAGAAGAAGAAGGAAAAGTGAGGACTGAAGTAACAATGAAGTTGCATTGGTTGTACATTTTCATGAAGACTTAACTCACCAGTGCTGTTGTCTTCCAATGTATAAAATAGACAGCAGTTGATTGGGCAGTCAAAGGAAACATATTTTTCTAGAACAGTAGGTCTTTAAACATGTTCTGCAGCACCTCCCTTTCGGAGACCCCCCCTCAATTCAAACACACACACACAACCATTCAAGTCTTTGCTTCCAAACTACACTGGATTTACATGTAACTCATACAATACAGGGTTCATACATAACATTTACTTTTTTGTATTAAGTGTTATTCACATGTACATTCTCACAATATGCGCTCACTAATATTCTCTATGTTGTAAGATTACCACATTATGTGTCTTAAAGACTTAATGTGTAACAGCATTCATTGTTTTCAACATGTTTTTGCAAAATTCCCTCTGCCCTGCTGTATAGTTCAGCCTTACAGAAATAGGACTGTTTTTCAGTGGTAAGAATTAGTGGTTTTGCTTTACCAACACAAAAGTGTAAACATGGAAAAGCCTTAGTTTCCACTTGATGATGCATGGATACCGCAAAACCTCAGGGAAAGTTGAAGTGAATGGAATGACTTTTCACTATACTGGAAATTGAAAATGTGCAAGGACAGCTTTAAAATACTCTTTCATCTCTCTATACTTTTAATGACAGAATTTAGAAAAATTGCTGGAGTATTCTATTTGTCTAGGGCATGTGTTCTTCATATCTTACACTAAATAAATGCCATGTCAGTGACAGCTTGTACCCACCAGTGGTTTAAACTAATCACTAATGTGTTTAGTAGAATGAGGAGTCAGCAGATTTAAGGCTGAGACACTTCCTGTAGGAGATTCATCTTTAAGGACTGTTTAGCTCATCCCACATCTTCTGCATATATGGTACTGGCGTAAATCGTAGGCACATGTAAAAACAAAAAGATCATCATTGGAGATAAATGTAAGACACAGATGTTGCTGTGTGATGAAAAACACTCCCAAAAATCAAATCAGGAGCACAGAAACTGTGCTTCTCTGAGAATAACAGTTAAACCCAAAAACAACATATTAATTCATTGATTAAAGGCACCTTAGAAACACCAGTTAACCTCAACCATGTCTTTGGAATGTGGGAGGAAACCGGAGTACCCAGAGTAAACCCATGCTGACAAGGGGAGGAAATGCAATCTCCACACAGGTGGAGTCTGAGGTCAGGATCGAACCGGGGAGGTTTGAAGCTGCGAGGCACCCTAGTTAACTGCTGCACCCCAATTTTAGACATACTGTATTTCAGTTCAGAAATTAAATAATCAATTTTTTTGAGGTCACAAATGTGCAGTTTTATATTTAAAATTAACTTCTACACATTTGTGATGGCAAACCTGGACATACAAGTTTTTTTTTCGTGGAATCTAATGAGCTAATGAGCTATTGCTTATTCTTATAAATCTCTGCCAGTATGGCATGCTTTATCATAATCAGACCCCAGGATTATTACTCTTTATATAAAATCAGCACATTTAAAGTTTGTTTTGCTTTGTATGGTTATGCTAGGCTAACACTGGATGTGCATTAATATGAGTTTCAAATAGTTTCAAATGTGAGTTAAAAAGGTTCTTTAAACATCTTACTGTTGCAGTTCCAGAGACTATAAATGGAAGTTCTCTAAATCATCCATTTTGTTGTAATTCTAGAGGCTTTATCTATATTTAATGGTTAACTACATTAGTCTGATCAGGTGTGTCTAGTAGTTACTCACCTTAATGCGTAGATGACATTTAATTTTGGAATTAGATTAACCAAAAACTACAGCAAGTTGGAAATCTAACCTGTAATTTAAGTAAATCTAGTCTAAAATCATTTTTGTTACATAATTCTCCACACATTCTTTGTTGGTCAGGTCTGCAGACAGGCCATTCCAGTCCCCATACCCTCTTCTTTTGCAGCTATGCCTTTGTAATGTGTGCAGCATATGGTTTTGCATTGTCTTGATGAAAAATGCTGAAATTACTGATCTGTCTGATACCAATACACATTTTAACTGTGTGATGATCCATGCCAGATGCCTCCGAGCCCAGAGAAGTCGTGTCTCTTCTGGACATAGTTAACATAAGGATTCTTTTTTGCACAGTATAGTTTTAAGTGGCATGTGTGAATGTAACTCTGTATTGCAGTGCTCGACAAAGGTTTGTTGAAGTAATCAGTTGTCCATGTGGTAACTATTGATGAATGATGGTTCTTGATGCAGTGCTAGATGAGGGATTGGAAATCATGGGCGTTCAAGTTTAGGCTTGTGCCCTTGAGTTTTAAGCACTGTACTTCCTTGAATCAGTTAATGACATCATGTACTGTAGAGGGAGAAATATGCAAATCCCTTCCAAGGACTTCCAGGGAAGTCATGGATTTACTGCTTGAAAAAAAGTCACACTGATCAAAGTGAAAAAATATAATACCTAAAAAAGCAAAAAGGTTTGGTTTTTCTCTCCTTTAGTGTGAGGTTTTTGCCAGGTCATGAAGAAGTACATTTTTTATAACTTTTTACTATTCCTTATCAGGGGTGCTGGTAATTGTGGAGGGGACTGTATCGTTTTTTTCTTGAACAAAGACAGAGTTAAAAATACATCCCACATGGATGACACATGACACAGGACTAATATATAATGTGTTATTTGTCTGGTGTGGATGACACTTTTAGTTTGAAACACTTTTGGATCATAGCGGGGATGATACCTTGTGTGTGTGTATCTGTGTGTCTACCCACAAGTCTCTGGCCATATCAGTTGTTTATTGTGCAGGCTTGGGAGCAGCTGTGGAAACAGCTGACTGGAAGCCTCTGTTGCCCCAAGCCTTTTGACAAATTTCCAACTTATTTCAGCTCTCCCTTATTTCAGTTCTCCGCTTAAATGCAGCGACTCAACATCTTTCGGCACATGAACATAACAGGAAGCTTCTAAACATTTTGTGGTTACCAAGGTAGCTTTTTTTGGACACTGTAACAGCAGTCCTTGCTACAGACCCCTTGTGCCCTGGCAGAATCATTCCAAAACCTTAATGCTCTGATTACTCTGGAGTCAGATTGACTGACTTGCGGTTTGATTCGGAGGAAAACGTTACCACACAATGTATTGTATTAAGAATAGGGACCATAAAATTGCCTTGTCTCATACCCTGGCTGTTAGAACATGTGAAAACACATTAGTGGTGACTTTGTTTTGATTTTCAGGTATTTTTTTTAGGAATGTGTAGACATATTGCATCCCAGCTTTGAAGGATTCCTATCATTGTTGAGCATGGTTCAATCAAGCTAGTTGCAAGCAGTTTCTTTTGGCAGCTAACAGCCATAATGTGTCAGGCTTTTAATTGGCAGAAGTAGTTTTTTCTGCCAGTCAACAAAGTTATAATCCCCAGAACCATTTTGAAACAAAAAGATAATGGAAATGGGGCCATTTCATAACTGAAATGGTCTGATATTTAAGTTGTATTACTATATTTGGCTTGTAGTGGTTATGTTTGTGAGTTCATGTAATATAGTATGTAGGGCTCACATTGGGAAGAACTGCATGTACATAGACAGTTTAAAATGACATTACATTTATACTGGCTTGATGACAATTCAGTTATTGGCTTGCATTTCTGCTTATTAACAAACAACATTCTACTGTGAAATTGCTTCAAAATAGAGCTTACATTTAATCTCTTTAATACAGGTGCCTGGTTGTCTAGGTGAATAGCTCAGGGCTACCCTGCCTACTTGTAGAGTTGTGTGACATGGCTGTGTTTTAGAACGTCACAAGACTCAACTGGAAAAATTTTAAACTGTCTCTGATTGCTTTGCAATTTTTCAAAACAACTGAATCTGGTTTTCTGACTAAAGTTTCAATGTGCTATCTTGTGCTTCATAAGTTTGGTACCTTTGGAGAAGTCATGGTCCATGTTTGCATGAAGTGAACTGCAATGCTGTCAAGCAAAATGATTTACCGTTATGTTCAAATAAAAAAGATGAATCCTTCCACACGGCTAAAAATGTTCTGCATTCATTATCATATTTACACTTCACTTTCCATTTATGTGACCTTGCCATGTCATTTCAGTCAGTGATTGACGTTATTACATAGAAAATGGGCAGGAAGATCACCATGGCCACAAACATTTTTCTACCTTTTACTGCTTTTTCAAATTTGGTGGCATCGGTTAACAGCATAATGTAGGCAGAATTATAAATTATTAAATTAAAGATGCAATATAAATAGAAGAACTGCACTCGTGCTGGAAAATACACCTCATGAGCTGTGGGTTGGCCACCACTACTATTAGATATAGTACGTAATTGTACTGACACCATTAGTGGTGTACAAAGTTGCTGTACAAGTTTGTATTTTCACAAGCACAGCCATATCTTGGCTGATGCTGTTGGAAATAGCCATTTGTAATTAAAAATAAAGCTATCCCAATGTGGTAAAGCAGTCCCACTGCATATTTAATGAAGTAGTTAGTAAATGAAGGTGTCGAAAAACTGGCCATGAATTTGTATTAAGATAAAACCATAATCATGTTGAACCTGTGAGATTAGATATAGAAGTTGCCCATTGTTGTTAATTTACCCCTGCTTATCCTGGTAAATACATGACTGAGGGTGTGGAGCCTAACCCGAAACCCACCGGGCACAGATACACACTAGACAGACTGCCATTGCGAGTTCTGTAAATACACTACCCAACATTTACATTGCAAGCCCCACCCACGCCCTCAGGAACTGCTCTTTTGTAGTACTATCATACTAAATTGTCTCCCAAATTAGTACACTGTTATGACATACTATATAGTGTGTGGCCATTTTTGTCTATCTATGCTATATATGCAGCATATTGTGAGAATTTCATGTAAAGTTGTGCTTGAATGGTTGTGTGTGAAAATAACTGGTAAATTCCAGTGAAATTATTGTCGCTTATGAAATTTCATGGACAAAATGTTTGTGTGTTTGCAATTTAAGAATGGTTTCCTTATGCCTACATTAGACTATTTCATTGTCACTTATTTACAAGCTGTGATAGTATTCTTCTGATTGACAGTCACATGACTAGCCTGAAGTTTATCCAGCTGCTTCTGTGTGTGTGGGATGTCAGCTGTGAACGTGTCTATATTATCCCTGTTGTTGCAGGTCATCACAGGTTGGACAGGAACATGTGTTGTAGTCAAGAAACTGCTGGTCATTTGTGGCCTTATTAGGACATCAGATACTCCACCTGTTCAGACACAAGCGCCTCACTGAAGAATACATGCTTGTGTGTGCATTTGTGGCTTTGTGTGGGACTGGGTGTGTGAAAGACTTCCTTTTTGGTGTCTGCTTTCATTTACGCTTTAGCTCCTCTGAATCACAGTTCTTGGTTACTTTTCATAACGTGTTGTCTAGTTGTTTTGGTTTATCCAGAGTTGCTGATCTCTTGCTAATCCTTTCACATTCATTTTGACGTTGGAAGTGGTTACATAAGAGTTACATAAAACTGAATGGAATCAGATTCAAATTAGCTACTTGGTAAACTGTTGTTTTTGTTTGGTCATGTAATTAGAAGTTTATAGATTCTGACATTGGCATCGTTCTATTTAATGATGCATGAATATTCAAAGTGCGTGCTTTTACATACAGATATGTGTCAATTAACATCCATTATACATTCTGTGAAACTGGATGTTATGCAACCTGGACGTTGTCCAAACACTACATTATAATCTATACCTACAGTGAACCTTTGCTTTCAGTATCTGGTGTGACCCCCCTGTGCAGCAATAACTGCAACTAAACGTTTCCTGTAGCTGTTGATCAGTCCTGCACACCGACTTGGAGGAATTTTAGCCCATTCCTCCGTACAGAACAGCTTCAGCTCTGGGATGTTGGTGGGTTTCCTCACATTAGCTGCTCGCTTCAGGTCCTTCCACAACATTTCCATTGGATTAAGGTCATTGCTCCATCAATAATGTCTAGCCATTCTGGCCCAGCTGCAGCAAAACAGGCTCAAACCATGATACTACCACCACCATGTTTCACAGATGGGATAAGGTTCTTATGCTGGAATGCAGTGCTTTCATTTCTCCAAACATAAAACTTTCTTTTTAAACCAAAAAGTTCTATTTTGGTCTCATCCGTCCACAAAACATTCTTCCAATAGCCTTCTGGCTTGTCCACGAGATCTTTAGCAAACTGCAGACGAGCAGCAATGATCTTTTTGGAGAGCAGTGGCTTTCTCCTTGTAACCCTGCCATGCACACCATTGTTGTTCAGTGTTCTTCTGATGGTGGACTCATGAACATTAACATTAGCCAATGTGAGAGAGGCCTTCAGTTGCTTAGAAGTTACCCTGGGGTCCTTTGTGACCTCTCCAACTATTACACACCTTGCTCTTGGAGTGATCTTTGTTGGTCGACCTCTCTGGGGAGTACACAATCTGTCTGACTGTGGATTGGTGGAGTCCAAACTCTTTATAGACTCATTTTATTTTGTAACCTTTTCGAGCCTAATGAGTGTCAACAACTCTTTTTCTGAGGTCCTCAGAAATCTCCTTTGTACGTGCCATGATACACTTTCACAAACATGTGTTGTGAAGAGCAGACTTTGATGGATCCCTGTTCTTCAAATAAAACAGGGTGCCCACTCACACCTGATTGTCATCACATGGACTGAAAACACCTGACTCTAATGAAACAAATATAGAAAATTCTAAAGGGTTCACAAACTTTCAAGCACTGCTGTACACCCCGGAAAAAATGTAGTCACTTTGCATGCTTATGGTGGTAGTAACTTAAGTGTCTCTCAAGGATGATCAGGCTATAAATACCTGTGGGTTGTGCCACAGGATTCATAGGTTGAGAAGTGGTGGTACACTGTAATGAATGTGTTGGTGGGGAATAACACACACTAGACCAACAAATACATTTTGAAAATTTTCCTTTATATTACATCCACACACGCACTCATATCGTGCACATGTACTGAACAGGAAACTTTCCCCAACCTCAACATTCTACCAGATAAGTCATCCTGCACATCACAGCATTAGACTTTCAGCTGCCATTACGTTTTTTTCTAGTGCTTTCTTTTTCCTACCAGGGCACGCACCATAAATGCCACCATCATTGTAGTTCTTTAAACCAGTGGTTTTTTAGAGAGATATCCGGCAGAGATATTAGCTGGTTACACTCTCTTAATAGTCAACAGCCTCGGTGACTGCTAATGAATATTTAACTTTTTTCACCGCTTCTCTAAAGAAAACTATACCTAAGTGGCAATTATTTGGGACATGAGTTTGTTGAGTCTAACACAGACTTTGGGTCACGATGCAGATTAGTGTGTGGTCCAGCATTTGGCCTCTGGCTCTTACAAGGGGTTGGTTTAGGAGAAGGTCTAGGTTCTGGTTCTGGTTCACTCTCTGGTTCCGGTTCCTGCTGTCTTGATTCATGCTTGGGTTCAGTACCAAGCTCATCCTGCGGGAGCACCATTTCCCTAGCCTCCCCACAATTGCAGATGGCAGTGTTTCACGCAGACTCAGGAAACATTAGGGAAGGTCATCTTTTCCGCGACAATTACATCGTCATCTATGATGTTTTCAGAATTGGGGCTAGCCTCTTGTACAGAGGCTGAAGAATGTGTGTAGACACACAGGGTCTGATATCAACTCTGTTACCATGGAACTGGTCCCTTGAATGTCCACAACCCCATGAGGAATGGGTTTCGAAGCATCTTGCATTTTACTTTGGCCTGGAGGCCGGTTTCTCAAATACATGGTATGGCCTATGTCAATGGGTGGACAGTACACTTTCTCATTGAGCAAGGAAATACGTTCAAGTGCTTTCTGCTCACTGTATACTTTTAAACACGTCTGTGATCATCAATACATTTTCCCTTCCATCATTAGCAGGATCCTTTACAGTGAAATCAACAGTGACCACTTCTAGGAGTTTGCTAGCTAGAAATGCGTTAATCGAGGGATGGACCTTCGGATGAGGCATCTTGGTCATTATACAGCGCTCGCAGTTCTTGACCCACTGTTTAACATCCTCATGAATTCCCACCCAGAAACATCTCTGTCGAAGCAGTTCTAGGGTCGTTTTGCCACCCTGATGGAACATCTCATTATACACACTTTTTTGCATAATTTTTAACTTGAGTCTTTAGACAACCCGGCACTAATAACTGGAAACATTCTCCATGTCTCACTTCATCGATCAGTCGATACAAGAAACCATCTTTCACCCTGCTGTGCGACCAGTGTTTCAGTAGGGATAACACCAGTTTTGTCAGAGTCTTTCTTTCTCTGCCTGTTGGTTTTTGCTTCTGTTCCCAAAAAATCTTGAATCTACACAGCACAGGGTCTGGACACTGGAATGCACGCAATTGTTCTGTGTCATAGCTAGGTAAAATTGGGGTATTACCCTGACCTGTTTGATGGATCCGTGGATCTCCCTTTTAATTGTCCCATCAATCGTTGTTCCAATGCTCCAAGTCTGGCAATGTTAAGATGGCACAACGGACTGCCATTAGTTAGCACAGTCAACTTGGACCCAAGAAAGTAACTCTGAAACTTCTCGTTTACTGCCCATTTCAAAGTGAGAAGCTCTAATTTCATGTTGCTGTAATTTCGGTCATTTTTCTCATCATTCTGGACCCTACGACTGGCGTATGTGATGACTCTTTTCTTTCCATCTTGCTGTTGGGACAACACAGCTCCAAGGCCATGACTGCTGGCATCTGTCTCAACAATAAAAGGACGGGTAAAATCAGCAAACCCTAATACAGGTGTGCTAATCAGTTTCTCTTTCAGAACCTCAAAGGAGTTCTGAGACCCTATAGTTCACAAGTTACACATCAAGTGCTTCACTTTAGACGGAGATCTGGGACCTAAGCACAGATTCACCACGTCATGGAGAGGACCAGCTACTTTTGAAAAATGTTCAATAAACCACCTGTAGTAATCGCAGAAGCCTAGAAATGACCTCAATTCCATCAAGGTGGTCAGCACGGGCCACTGCTTTACAGCGTTTACTTTTTCAGGATTGGTTTCAATCCCTCTGCTGATACCTGGTGACTCAGAAACTTCACATTCTGTTGTAGAAAATGGCATTTTTCAAGTATGATTTTGAGACCAGTATCCTGTAGTCAGTACAATACCACCTCCAGCCTCTCAAGGTGCTCTGCAAAGGTTGAGGAGAACAGCAAAATATCGTCCAAATACACCAGCATTTTTAAAATAATCAAATCATTCATTGTGGCCTGCATTAGTCTCTGAAACTTTGCTGGGCAGTTACAGACTCCCATGGGGTACTCGTAGGTACTCGCAGAGGCTGAAAGGTGTTGTAAAAGCAGTCTTACAACGGTCATAGTTTGCAAAAGCCACTTGGTGGTAGCCGCTGGCTAAAACAGTTGCTGAGAAAAAGTTTGCACCCCTTAAAACATTGAGGCTCTCATCGATTCGGGGCAAAGTAAAAGCATCTTTCTTGGTCATCTGGTTAAGCTTGCGGTAATCTATGCATAATCTTATGCTACCGTCAGATTTCCGAACCACAACAGCCGGGGATGTATATGAGCTAGAACTCTCTTGAATTGTTCCCTTTTTCAGTATCTTGAATACATGCTCCCTAACATCTGCATAGTGATTCGGTGGAATGCGACGATAGAGTAGGTTCACAGGTGTAACTTTTTCTGTGTGGCCTAGATCATCATCATCGATAGCAAAGACATCGATATAACGGGCCAACAATGTTTTCAATTCCTCCTGTTGTTCTTTACTATCCCTGATGTCTAGTTTCTCCAAGCGTTTCAGAACTGGCAGCATGTGTGGGAGTCACGGAGACAGGCATAGTGCTCGCAGAGATACGATGGAACTTTACAATGACTTGAGATTCATCGCTCAGACACTCCGCAGGGGACAAGACACCAAGCTGTGTTCTTGTATGTAACCAGTCATCTTCCTGGTAGATTTTCACTACCTCCACAGACACTGGAGTGGTACCAGAGTAAACTAATGTGGGCAACACCACAAGACCTCCTGGCATAGGTGTATTCAGTGGCTCAATGACACTCAGTCGGTTCCCACCACACACCTTTGAGAGCCCTTATAAGTTACTACTGATGCAGGGGGGACATATACTTTGTGTTTACCAACTAACCTAGCCATGTTGTGCTTAACAACAGTGCATTCTTGCACCTGCTGGAATGTGCATCTCCAGTCAGAATCCAACTGTCCTTCCAAGCTTGTCTCAAATTCAGCACGACCACACTGATGACACCTGCTGATGACATTCATACCCACAATACCTGGTACTGATGCTTCAGAATTCGGAGGATCTCGAACCATTAAGAAACCACAGTCTGCGGTTTTTAAACCCGAGGTAACCCAGGTATGGAATTTCTAGTCCACTCGCTGCAGTTAACCTTATCCAACCTGCTGTAGACAGTATATCATCGTCCTCACCACATAAGTGCTGACAAAAGAACTGCTCGGTTATGGTGCCTACTTGAATCACAGTGTCCAACAAACATCGTGTTGGAACACCTTCAATTTTCATCTCTACAACAGGACATGTTCCTACAGCGTGAGCCAAGAGCTCATCATGGGTTGGTCTAGCTTTGGCCGAGTCTAACATGCTACCCCTGATCGCTCTATTCACAGAGGCTGGAATGTCCTGTTTCTTTGGACAGTTCTTAGGTATATGTTCCTCCCATTGACACTTAAGACAGATTGGTTTCCCATCATCTGTGAACTTCAACTGAGTTTGAGGTTTATTACTAGTCTGGTTATTAGAAGTCATTTTCTGAGTAGTCAGGGTTTTCACAGCTGCAGTTATTTCACTGATCTGTTTCCCTTGCTCTACTAGTACTTTAAGCAGATCATCTAGTGCCACTGAGGGTTGTTCAACAGCTGTCACTAAGGTATACCTAACCTCTTTATCCCTGTCATTCCCTTTACTTTTGGCTTTAGGGGGTTTGAACTGGCTAGGGGCCTCCTTTAATGACCACAGCGAGGCTTCTTCCTGTACTTCTATCATGGTGGAGTCTGGTTTTCCCCTAACAAACCTCAACTCCCTTTTCACTACTGGATCTCTGAGGCCTTCAATACATTGATCTCTAAGAACTTAGTTCTCATTAGCTAGGGCATTTGATTCTTGTTTCAGTACAGCTCTCTGGAACTGGCATAAAGCATGAGAGTACTCAAGAATATCCTCACCATCATGCTGCTCACAATTGTAAAGGTCATGCAACAGCTGAGTAGTACCTCTTTTATCTTGAAAGGCTTTTCTAAGGTACTTGAACAGTTCACTGACTTGCCTGGATCCACTACTACTGCAAAACCTTGCCTTGACTCCTTTCAGCAGTGACATTACAAAGTCATACCATGTCACTCGTCAACTGCATGGCCATCTTTCTCACAAACACCACTAAAGGGTGTTATGTGTCTTTCTCTGGGTTCATAGACATAGGATTGTTGGGGTGCTTGAGAGCAGAAACAGTTGCCATTGTTTGTTGCTGTTGTCTATTCAGTGCATCAATTTGTTCTAAAATGTCAATGTTCTGAGCCGAGGCCCACTCTTCTGCTGAAGCAGCCTCCATGATAGCCAGTCTTAGTTACCAACTTGTGAAGGATGAAAGTTTCAGGGTTTCTCAGTCACAGTGACCAGCTGACTGGATGAAATCCCAGATGATGCAAACTCTGTGCCAAAGTCCCTTTCAGCTGAGCGGGAGTACGAGGAGCACCACTGCCACATCCTCCGTCTGCACCACAACTACAACTATGACCACCCCACGTTGCCCTAGACCTGTCTATTAGCTACTAAACTACCAGATATCTGACCCCACTCCTGATACCAACATTTGTTGGCAGGGAATAACACAAACTAGACCAACAAAAAAATGTTGAATCCTTTATATTACATCTGCAGTAGGATTGCATTTGGGTGAAAACGAGTGATTGCATTTGGGTGTGTTAACAGCCATGGTTTGAAGGAAGTAGCTGAATTTACAGGTGTATTGAAGCATACAGTTACACAGGTCTATCAGCAGTGGTCTACAGGAAATTCTCCTCAGAATTTGTGGCAGTATTACACACGTTTCAGTCACTTGACTATTTTATTGTCTGGTTAGTATATAACAACTCGTTGGAGAATCACACACAGAATCTCACTGAACAATGACAAAAAGAGTATTTGTATTCGTAGTCCATAATCTGGTGAGTCTTTATGCTAGTACATATGGACTATTGATAATTGTCCTACATGACTGCCAGCAGATAGCAGGCTCAGAATCAGATACTGACTTTGTGTTCCTTTGCTAACGTAATTTTTGGTCAAATAAATTTTGAACATGGAACTCCATTCATAAATATTCCAAATATTACCAAACAAAAGAGATCATACCAAATGGTTCCCCCACACTGGACAGTACTTGAAAGGTATTTAGTTCTCATTACTTATGATTAGTTACTCATTTATTGCTAATTAAGTCTTGAGAGTTCATAATTTCATGAAACATTTGACGTAAAGAAGGTGTTTCTCTAGTGAGTCCTGGCATGTATTTGTACCATTATTAGCTTAGGTTGTCATAGAAGCATGTGCTTGTAATCAGATCACCCTCCCTACACTGGAAACTGCACTACCATTTATATCTAAACAAACATTCCATTTGTCTAGTGTGAATCACCACTCAGAGCACAGACTTTAGGAAAAACTGATAACAAGAATTCCATGCTTTAACTCCTTTTGGCCATTTTTGCCATTTCAAGTCTTTAGTAAAGGAATTATCATCGATGCTGGCATTCGAATTGTTTAAACTGTTTTAAGACCTGTTTATAAATACCACACATTTAGTTCCATGTCAAATATCAGAGATGATCATGGCATACAGTTGGTAGCCTGAGTCTGCTAGATTTATTGTGCCTAGATTCCTAAATTTATCCCCAATGGTGGAGTCTCCGTGAACTGAAGTACAAATTAATACCAATGTATGGGTTACATTATATGTTTGATTTTCTGATTGAACAGAAGTTATCTGCAATGAACCACATGATTAATAAACACACTTTGAATATTCTCTTTATATTCTTGTGTTGATGACCAAGGGAATTTCGCCTCTGTGCCATTTCATATTTATACCGTATTGAAACAGGAAGGCATGAATGTGAACTTAAAAAAATAAAACTTAAATTGGAAAACACCATTTTATATGTGTAGGAGGGTGTCAGTAAGATGTATGGAAAGAATTATAGATAGTTATTTCTCACCCTTAACTCCCTCAAACTGTTCCATAGACATTTACCAGTAAAAAGTAGGTAAAAAGTAGTATTATTAGTCTAAAAGATCAATCAGTGTATACAGTCGTATGAAAATGTTTGGGCACCCCTGATAATTTTCATGATTTTTCTTTATAAATCATTGGTTGTCCAGCTCAGCAATTTCAGGTAAATATATCATATAGCAGATGAACACCGTGATATTTGAGAAGTGAAATTAAGTTTATAGGTTTTTACAGAAAGTGTACAGTAATTATTCAAACAAAATTAGGCAGGTGCATAAAATTTGGGCACCCTTGTCATTTTTGAATACCTTTAGCACTAATTATTGGAACACAAAATTTTTTTGTAAGCTCATTGACCCTTGATCTACATTACACAAGTGAATCCAAACTATGAGAAAGTGTGTTAGGTGGCCAATTGGAAGTTTTTCTCCTCTTTGCATCTTCTCTGAAGAGTGGCAACATGGGAGCCTCAAAACAACTCTCAAATGGCCTGAAAACAAAAGGTTGTTCAAAACATCATGGTTCAGGGAAAGGGAAAAAGCTCTCTCTTCTCTTACAGAGATTTCAGCTGTCAGTTTCCACTGTGAGGAACATAGTGAGGCAATGGAAGACCACAGGCACAGTTCTAGTTAAGGAACTCCCGAAGTGGCAGACCAAGAAAAAAAATCTCAGATAGGCAGAGGCGAAGGATGGTGAGAAACAGTCATAGTCAAGCCACAGACCACCTCCAAAGACCTACAACCTCATCTTGCTGCAGATGGTGTCACTGTTCATCGTTCTTCAACTATACAGCGCACTTTGCACAAGGAGAGGCTGTATGGGAGAGAGTAATGCAGAAGAAGCCTTTTCTGCAGACACGCCACAAACAGAGTCACTTGAGGTGTGCTGCTAACAGCATTTTTTGGACCAATCCAGCTTCATTTTGGAATAAAAGTGCTGTGTACTGATGAAAACTAAAATTTGAGTTATTTGGACCATAACAAGGAGCGGAAAAAAAGAAAAACAGCATCCCAAGACAAACACTTGCTACCCACAGTAAAATTTGGTGGCGGTTCCCATCATGCTGTGGGACTGTGTGGCCAGTGCAGGTACTAGGAATCTTGTTAAAGTGAGGGTCGCATGGATTCCAGTTAATATCTCCAGATTCTTGAGAACAATGTTCAAGAATCAGTGACAAAGTTGCACCGAGGCCCAACGACCCCAAACCCTGCTCAAAAATCTACTAAGGCATTCATGCAGAGGAACCAGTAACACAAACGTTTCTGGAATGGCCATCTCAGTCCCCAGACATGAATATTACTGAAAATGTGGGCTGTCCATGCTCGGAAAACCATCAAACCTGACTGAAACTGGAGATGTTTCTAAAGAAGAATGGTCCAAAAGCACCTTCAACCAGAATCCAGACTGGAAGCTGTATGAAGTGTTTTAGCGGCTGTTATTTCTACCAAAAAGGAGGATCTACTAAATATTGATGTCATTTTTCTGTTGGGGTGCCCAAATTTTTGCACCCTGCCTAATTTTGTTGAATAATTACTGCAACACTTTCTGTAAATCCTATAAAACTTCATTTCACTTCTCAAATATCACTGTGTTCATCTGCTATATGATATATTTATCTCAAGTTGCTGATCTGAACAACCAATGATTTATAAACTAAAATCATGAAAATTATCAGGGGTGCCCAAACTTTTTCATACGACTGTACACATTTAGACACATTTTATACACATGAATTTGTGTCTATTGGAAATGTCCTTTGATATATCTCACAGCAGAGAACATGCCAAGAATGTTCATGAAGCTAATAGGAGAAGCTGAGATGGTTTCGATTCGATTCGATTCATTTATTTGTCATATGCAGGTTAAAAAACAAGTTCAACAATGCAATGAAAAGCTTTGGATGAGAAGAACCATTTCAACTCGCTAGTAGGAGTAGGCTTTGAGGTGAGAAAGACCATGATGATTATTCAACATACATTAAACTGGCTGAGGAACTTGCGTCTCAAGCAGCTACACAACTTTTCATCATTAAACCCCAAAATGTTATTTGTTGGTTTGAGCGTACATCAAGACTTCTTTGTTCTAGAATCTAGTATGTGGGTGGCATGATGTGCAAGTGGTTAGTACTGTTGGCTCAGACCTTCAGAGATGCCCTGTTCAATCCTGAATCTAGACACTGCCTAGTGGATTTTGTACAGTATGTTCTCTCTGTGCTCTCACTGAGAAGGTAAACAGAAGTATGTCAACTCTCTTTCTTATTAGCATTCTCTATTAAATCAGTCACAACTACTCTAATAATAATATGAAGCATACAGGTATGGAATCTCCATAGACAGCCAGTGGCAGTAGAGTGGGTTGCACTAAACATCTCAGTAATTATCAATATGACACCTTCATAGAGTGCTGTATCTTGGGATTTGGTTAAAATCCAGTTTAAGGTCAGTTCCAATTTAGTATTTGTCAAAAGTTATGGTAAACTCTGAGGTTAGTATATCAGAGGGTATTCCATTTTAGTCGCACATGTGATCATTGGAAGTATTGAGTGTGCCATTACTTAATGCGTATTTTGTATTGGTACGTGCTCCAGTCTATTAGCAGTTCTGTAGATCTGTGATAGACTTTATGAAATTCTTTTGATGTTCTACTTAAGACAGTGATTGGGGAGTTTGGGGTTTCCTGAACAAAATGCGATATCCTACATAGAAATTTACTTTTACAGCATTCAGCAGAGACCATTCTCCGGATTAGCTTAGTATTAATTCAAGCAGCTGAAACATAGACATGATTTTTCTCATGTCTGGCTATTCAGTGATGCATATCTGCAACTCTGTTGATCGTTGGAGGTAAGTGGGGATTTTTTATGATGGGTGTGGATTCAGGCGATGGAGTGAAAGAAAAACTGAATATGCTCATTGTTACATAATGCTAAAAGCCAATAAAATTCAAACAAGCACGTGGCGCTTTGCTTACTAGACGTGTGTCAGTGTTTGAAAGTGTGTGAGCAAGTAGTGTACGAGTTATTGGTCTGCAATGCACTTCCATTGTCCTTGGGAAACCCTGTGGAAAATATGACTTTGAGTGGCGCATGGCCATGCTGTCATCTGTTTCCAACTCTTTTTTTTTCTCGCTTTCCTGCTTTCTTATTCTCTTCTCTCGGATATGGTAATGGAATCACTTTTTCCCTTCACAGAGAATTTTGGCTGTGGAATGGTGTACACACACACACACACACACACACACACACATGCGGTGATCTGATTATTTTCAGTGAATACAAGTTCAGAATGTTTTATATGTGACCCTGTGTTTCTATGGAGTAAGTTCCAAACAAGAATCCTATTTCCTCTCAGACTGTGTGAAATACAATGGGAAACCTTTGTCCTTCCATCCTTTGCTCCACAACTGTAGCTGTTTTTCCATAAATGGAGTAATAAAGTCATGGAAATGCCACCGCCTAAGGTGTCTTTGGAAACCTTAGGCTGGTTGATATGAATTTGATGAACATGTCAAATGAAAATTGCTGTTGATCTGTAGCAGTATTTAGCTCCGAACTGTAACGAATAATTACATAAAAGATTAATAGTGATGGCTCAGTAGGTTAGCGTGTATTATTAGTACTGCATAATATCAGCTTGCACCCATACGGTTCTGGATGCCACTCAGAACTCCAGTCAGAGTTTTCAGAGTTCACTTAATTTTGTTAGTGGTTGAAGGTGTGGTCTGCACCTGTAACCTGAACTTCCAGTCTGATTCATTTTTCACGATGGCAAGTTTAAAATTTGTGAGCTTTGAGAGCCATTTTCAAAGCTGAAAGAAAGTGATTAAACCCAGCTTGTTTCTGATATAAATAAAATGTTCAGTATGTTAAAAACAAGGCAAATTGGCTAAGCATATACAGTACAAGAAGGAAGGAGAAACAGCACTTTAATGAGGAACGTCATGGGCCAGTGTTTCTTTGAGATATGATACTGATTAATATCTAAACTAGTAATCTAAACACCCCCCCCCCCTTTTTTTTATTTTTATTTTTTGCAAGGAACCCATCACTTGCTCCTCACATCTGAATAAAGCCTGACTGGCTATAATTATATGACATTCAGTACTTCTTAATGAAGGTAAACATGTCAAGTCAAGTCAAGTCAAGTCAGATCTATTTATATAGCGCTTTTTACAATGGAGCATTGTCTCAAAGCAACTTTACAAGTTTAGATTATCTCCTAATAACTACGTCCAATCCCAAATTGAGCAAGCCTAGGGCGGCAGTGGCAAGGAAAACAAGTTAAAATGTGTTAAAAGGCTATTTATTCTATGGTTTCTCATAAAAAATACATAATACTACCCAATAAAATATCACTTGAATTAATTTGTATGGTTTAAATAATATGTCCTTGCAAAAAAAATGCCCTCATTAATATTTGATATGTTTTTCCAAAACCAAAAATGTTGAAGGGTATTAACCTGCATCAAGCACACTAGAGAACCAGTTCCTTTTCATGCATCAAAGAGACTCTTTTGTTGAACCTCGTATCTTCTCTGTAGACCACGAGCCAGTTATGAGAGCATTTCCAATAGCAAGTCCAATAATAACAATAATAACAACAACTTTACCCCAGCTCCCTGGTGTATGTGTGTGTTTGTTTAGCTCATATCTGTTTTTGCTTTGTGTAAGCTTGTTACCTCACAGGGACTTAGTGTGGATGTGAGTGTGGGTTCTGCTTAATGTCTATCAGTCCTTCTCTCTTGTTTATTGTTTGGAGCTCAGAGCTCTCATTGATATGAACATCATGTGCTCGTTTGCTCCAACTACTTCACAAGCTGACCTTTAGCTGTGTGTGTGTGTGAGTGTGTGTGTGTGTGTGTGTGTGTGTGTGTATGCTGTTATGTCTTTGTATACTGAAGCAACAGAATATTGACTGAGTTTCTATATTTTATTGTTATAGACTTGTTAATGCAGTAATACGTTTGTGCAAGCTTTAAGTACAAATTGACTCAAGCCAAGTCAATTAGACTTTTATTGTTATTGCTATACAGTATATAAAGACAAGTGGTGGATGAAGTACAGACCTATACTTGCGGTTATTGCTACGAATTTTATTGCTAAAAATCCTCTCTATTAGTTTCTACAGAAGAACTTAGCCTGCATGGCGGTAGTTACCAGTGAACCCATTAACTTTAGCCTTCCTTCTGTCGTAGGTGCTGAATAAACAAACAGTCACTGCGTGGTAGCAATGGAGTGGTTGCTTCGGTTTTATCATTGCTGTTTTCATTCGGCTGATCCATAAAATAAATCAGCAGTTTCGTTTTCTTTGGAATACTACTCTCAAAAAAGAAGAAGAAGAAAAAAAAACTGGTACTTTTTTCTTTTGCTTGCCATTTACCCACTATTTAGGTTTTTTTCTCCACCCAAAAGCAACAAGTAATGACAGACGTTTCATAAATGTAACGGAGTAGCCTATAAATTTGTAGCTTGAGATGTAGTGGAGTGAAAGTAAAAAGTAGCAAACAATAGAAATACTCATGTACAAATACTTTAAAATGGTACAGAATGCTTAAGGACCCAACAGTGGCAGCTTGGCTGATCTGGGTTTTGAGCCATGGACTTTCTGGTCTATAGTCCAGTACCTTAAACACTAATTAGAAACTAATTTCCTTTAAAATACATGTAAAATGAATATTAATGGAAACCAACAAGCCGATGAAAAACTTTAATTTTAATATTAAAATAGATCGAAATTTAAAATGAAATCAAATTTGAAATGAAAATGAGAAATAATATAAAATAACAATAATAACTAAATATTGTACATATTTAGAAACGGAATTGTTTATTTTCAGTGAAATTTTGCAATAGTTGTAACAGTGTTTAATTAGTAATGCATTAATTTCAATAAACCAGTTGTAACTAATAATTTAATAAAAATAATAATTAAGTAAGTATATTCTAAGGTTGTATGATTTGTATGCCTAAGGTTATAAACGTTTTTGAAACATGAAATATTGCTGAAACATTGCCTGGCATCTTACGGTTCTTTAAAACGTCTTATATCTTATGGTTTATTATATTGAGCTTGAAAGAGAATTAAATAGTATACATTTGAATTGATGTCTTAATTACAACAATCATTGACTTCCTTAATTCAGTCATCTTTTTTATTCTTTTTCAAAAATAAGATTGTTTGGTGCACTGGATAAAATATTTAGCAATGACCTTTTACTCCTAACTTGCAATGTTTTTTTGAATCAGAAATTATTATGATTTGTCCTAAAACAAGAAATGCCATAAAAATGTAATAAAAATGTCATAGCAAACATGAGATTTTATTTTCTGATAGAATTAGACAATCTATTACAACACCAATTTCATGTTTTAAAAAGAAATTAATTACTGTCTGTGTTCCTTGAAAACCTTTGCTTCTTTTCATGTTTTTCCAGCTAGAACCTTACAATTCCAAGGAGGAAGTGAGTTCTTAGGATTAAAAGGTTCTAGATTTGACCTGTTCCAAAAAAAGTAGGATTTTAATATTGCACATTTAGAATACATTTAGTTATAGAATACATTCTGTGATTTTTATGTATGAAAGAGACTTGTTCCACAGATCAGTTTTCCTATTTAGAATGCAAAGTCTTTGAAGTTCAGTATCTCAGAACTACTCAGAATGCAGATAGAACCTTATCATTCCAAGCAGACGACATGCACGCCACTAGATGAAGCCTAACTCAATCTGTCTGCGGTGTGTTATTATTTCTAGCTTGAGGTTATTTGTCAGCAGTATTTTGAGGGGTGGTTGAAATGGACATATAACCAACAATTAAAACGCTTCATAAGAGCTTCTTAAGCTTCCCTATTTGTGCTTGTTACTGTATTATGACAAATTAATTTTTTCAAGGCTCTAAAACTTTTCAAACTCAAACAGTAAATACTATTATTTCAAGCTTATTATATCTTATTTGGGATACAGAACACTGGTTTTACCAAAATAAAGGCAATCTATAAAAAGTGGAATGCTATAAATATCAGGATTTATAGGCCCCTATCGAGTAGTGCTCTTTAAAAAATGCTCTTTTACAAAAACAACTTTCTTTTGAAAAACAAAAAACAAAAAAAAAAAAAACTGGAAGTGCCAAAATACTTGCTTAAGATTAAGGTTAGGATTAGGTGTAGTTGTAAAGATAATTAAGTACAGTAATATTATGGCAGTGTAAAGTCCCTACAATGATAGATATACAAGCTTGTCAAAAGACAAAAAGAGTGTGTGTGCTGGGGGGTGGAGGCATCTGAATACTTCTAGAGTCAAAGCATTATTGGACACAATAGCCATTGTCCTTCACTCCTCCAAGACCATAATTACTGTTCCAACTCACTAAAGGGCTAAAGGCAAGCACATTAAGTTTTTGGTCATCCCAGCCAACACCTGGCTATCACACAGGGTGTGTAGCAAACATGCTGGAGTAAAGGAATATGTGTTTTACTTTAATGCTGACTGACTACAGTCCAAACCACTCTTTAAGAATATGAAAGAACTCAGAATCTGAAGTTTCAGAAATGAGAAATTTTCTAATTGTTGGTAGAAAAGTCTTGGTGATTATATCAGTAATTTTATAACACTAATATTGGACATCACTTACATAACATACTGGAAGATCATGCTTAGATCCAAGTATCCAAAAATGTCATGTTGATTGTGTGGTTTCACCATATCATTAGAACTTGTTGAGTCATTTAGTTGGCTGTTTGAGGTGTAGTTCAGCTGGGAATGAGCTGGGAATGAGCCAAGGTGCATTTAACCACAGCATTTGCAACACATCTGGTGGTATCACACAGCAACGTATGTTGGTATTGGGAAAAATGTTATGGGTATAAGTACAAATGCAGCACAAGTACAGTATAGCACAGTATTAGCCTGAACTAAATAGGTTAATGGATATGTTTTATTGTTTATCATTGTAACTGTCTGACGTCTGACAATCTTCTATTTCATGTGGTTGCACACAGAGGTTTGTTTGTCAGAGAGTGGGGACAGTATAACAATAGCCATTGCAGAAATGTACATTCCGTTATGTCTGTCTGACAAATACAAATTCAGGAAAATACAAGTTATGGTCTAACAGCATGGTAGTTTAATTGTTGATTTACAAGTGTGCTTCCTAAATGTAATGTACAAAGAGGGTATCACTCAGTGACACACTTAGTCTCTCACGTCAGCGTACAGATGCACACAGTGAGTGTCAGCTGAAGGACACATTTTTCCCTGGCCAGCCAGAGACAGACAACAGTGTTCATCCCTCTTTCCATTTTTCATTTTATAAATCCAGATATTTATTTCCATAATAACATGCAGTTGGTTCTTTGAATAAAACAGGCATTTTGTACTGATTTGTAACTATCCAAGAATCCTGAAATACCAATTATTTAGGGGATTTTTCTCTTTTTCTGTTTTTATAAACTTCTCTATCTTCATGTTTCCATCTAATAATGAGGGCATGTGGACTGGGCTGTGGATGGTATGTCAGTGTAGTGGAATTCAATGAAGATGGCAACAATACTGCATGCATCTCCCAGCGTCTGCAGCTGGAAGGACTCTCTTAGATCACAGTACCCTTCATTAAGTGTGTTTGAGTCCAGCTGTTTCATTGGCATTTGTTCTTCTCATTTGTGAGAGGAATAAATAAATGAGTACACCAAATTATAGCCAAATGATTTTACTAAATGGGACCAAATGATTCAAATTTAAAAAGACTAGAAGGAAGTGATTCAGAAAGATAAGAAGCAAATGTTCCAAAGAATTCAGTAGGTCGAAAATTCAGTGATCTGAATAGATCATAACAGATTTATTCCATTGATGGCAACAGGTCCTGGTTCAAGACCCATTCTCTCCATCATCGTGATAAAACAGTGATAATGAATGTGAATGTGATAAAAAATGGATCTGAAAATTGACTTTCTGTGTTGTTGAGGTTTAAGGCTACATGAGAAGGGTTACTGTATGTACTGAAGTCCACAATTTTTGCAGGCCTTCATAAACTACAATGTCATGCATATGCAAATATAAAGACAGTATATGATACAAGCCAGTGAATGAGATTGTTCTTGTTGCTGCAAGCTGGAATGTTCATCTGTGTGCTTGTGTAATATGAGTCTCGGTATTTTAGGTGTGGATTGATGCCTGTAATGCTTCAGTCGTCACAGAGGATGTGTAACATATCATGATGTTGCAAGGTGAAGGGCTGTGTTTCTGTATGCCAGGATAGACAAGACGTTGGTATGTACAAGGAGGGCCAAACATCTTGAGACCACTGGTGAAAATGTTTCTATTTTGCATTTTTCTTGAATTTAATACAGTGTTTTTCATTATAAATCATTTAATCAGCATGACAACTTCAGTAAACGTGAGTATATTGTAACATTTTCTTTTTTGCATGTTCTCCATTTGCTGCAATTACAGCAAGCACTCGTGTTGGCATAGACTTCACAAGTTTGTGCAAAATGTGATCCATGATCTCCCAGCATGACACAATAGTCCAAACATGATCTTGTGATGTTACTGAATGCTTGGTCCATAAATGCTTAACAGGGATATCTCAGGTGACTGTGCAGGAAAATCTATCAGCAATTGTTGATCTTCTTTGGTCTTCAAGTAGTTGTTGCAAAGCTTTGAGGCATGTTTTGGTTCATTATCCAGCTGCAGTATGAATCTTTCACCACAAAGACCAAGAACAACATTTTCACTAGTGGTCTCAGACTTTTGGCTCCCAAAGTTTTTACACATTTTTGACCTTTATTAAAAGTACAACAAAGTTTATCCAAATAAAAATGTTTCCACGCAACATGTATTGTTGGCTTCAAGACGGATGTAGCGGCGTTTGGTCTGCTGTGTGGTACAGCTGTAGAGCAGCTGGTTTGTGTGCAGCAACAGTGCTTTTTAATACTGAGCCCTTTTCCCCCTCATAATAAAACAATAAACCTGCAGAACATGCTTATTTCCTTCGTCATTCAGTATACAAGTATTGTCATCATATGATTCAACTACAGATTGTCTGATGTCTGTTGTACACTTACACAAATATCAGAATCTGTCCAGAATCTGTACAACCATCTGTGTTTGTCAGTTGGGAAAACTTTTGAACAAAGTCCAACCACAAGCTTCCACATCACAATATAATCACTGAATTGAATTATTATCAAATTATTAGCAAAGCAAGAATTTTGTCTTAATGTAGTATTTTTTAAACTTTGCATTCTCTTATATTATTTTTCTTATCTTCCAGTTTCAAGCAATCAAAGCCGTTCTGTTTTGTTTTTCTTCATTTTTTTATATGTATGTTTTATATTTTACATAAATTAATTAATTACTTTTATAATCTCAGGTCAAAAAGACCATTCCATCATCTCCCATATATTTAATGATATACTTTATTAGGTACACCTTGCTAGTACTAGGTTGGACCCCTCTTTCGCCTTCAGAACTGCCTTCATTCTGCATGGGATCAACGATGTGCTGTTAATATTTCTCAGAGATTTTGGTCCATATTGACATGATAGCATCACACAATTGCTGTAGATTTGTGAGCTGCACATCCATAATTCTACTCTCCTGTTCCACTCCATGCCAGAGATGCTCTATTGGATTGAGATCTGCTGACCGTGGAGGCCATTCGAGTACAGTGAACTTTTTATCCTGTTCAAGAAACCAATTTGAGGTAATTTGAGCTTTGTGACATGGCCTGTTATGCAGCCACAGATGATGGGTACACTGTGGTCATAAAGGGATGGACATGGTCAGCTACAATACTCAGGTAGGTTGTGGAACTTAAAAGACCCAGGAAAATATCCCTCACACCATTACACCACCAGTAGCTTGAACCATTGATACAAGGCACGATTGATGCATGTTTTCATGATGTTTGTGCCAAATTCTCACCATGTCATCGGAATGTTGCAGCAGAAAACGAGACACATCAGACCATATTGTAGCCTCAGTTGCCTGTTCTTAGCTGACAGGAGTGACACCCTGTGCGGTCTTCTGTTTAGCCCATCTGCTTCAAGGTTCTATGTGTTGGGCAATCAGAGATACTTTTCTGCATACTTTGGTTGTAACAACTGGTTATTTGAGTTGACTTTCTATCACCTCAAGCCAGTCTGTGGGAGAAAGCCCAAAATTTTACTGAGGCCTCATCATGAGTCATCGTGTTAGGACAACAAATTAAACACCCTGTGTTACAAAATATTTACAGAATTACCTAATGAAGGCTGGGACAATTGTGTCAATGTCAACCATCACTTAACAGCCATGGACTCCATGGCTGGACTCCAAGATGCTTTCTGTCGTGAGCTTGTACCTTGGTGATAATCTTGGTCTCTCCATCAAGACAGTTATCTCAAGCACTTTCATGTCAACCAAAGCTTGCTTAAGGAATCGGGCTGCACGGTGGCTTGGTGGGTAGCATCGCCACCTCACAGCAAGAAGGTCCTGGGTTCAATCCCAGGGTGGAGCGGCCTGGGTCCTTTGTGTCCTCCCCGTGTCCACGTGGGTTTACTTCGGGTACTCCGGTTTCCTCCCACAGTCCAAAGACATGCATGTTAGGTTAATTGACCACACTAAATTGCCATTGACTTGTGTATGAATGACTTGTCTTGAGATAACCTTGTGTATGGATGTAACCTTGTGTGTGTCGCTGAACATGGCCACTGATGCTGATAGTGATGTTAAATAAATGAATAAACGTAACGGTTAAGGAATCTGCCCTGGAGTGGTCTTCTCAGTCTCCACATTTAAATCCCATAGACAATCTTATGTGGGATTTAAAGAAAGTAGCTGCAGCACTGAAGCCATCAAACCTCAATGAACTGGAGGCTTTTGCATGACAATAATGGGCAAACATTCCATGAGAGAGATGTCAGAAGATTGTCAGCACTTACTGAGTCACTGTTAGAGGTTATCAAGAAAAAAGGATGCTTTCACCAAGTACTGAGGTTGGCAGTTGTATAATGGTTGACATGGACATTTGTCAATAGTACTAATTGTTCTTCATTTAAGCTCAAAATTATGTCAACTTATGTTGTCAAAATTGCTTCTATGTAACAAGTATTCTTTCTTTGTTTACTGATTTCCAATTGTAAGTTTGTGTACATGATAGATGCTTTTGGTATGCTGTTTGAGTTGTTGAAATGATTGAGTATTAATGGTATTGCTTTTTGGATTTACTGAGATTTAATTTTGTGCAATCAAATTGTTCAATTTCAATCCATTGATAATGATTTTTAGGGTAGGTCCAGTAGTAGTTTGAAAAATGTAGGTGAGTCTGAGTCTGCCCTCCAGTAGATTCATCTAGTTTCTTTGTTTTTCTGAAGTGGTTCATAATGGAGGATAAACCCTGACAAAATAGCACTATCCCAAAATTTGATTTCTTCAGTAAGAGGTAACATGGGACAGTTATTGATAGAAGTGTTTCTGCTGACTTGGATTTATTTAAGTTCAGTGTATAATTGGATAATCATGAGAAAGTATAACTAATTCGTATTGTTTTGTTTGATGTTTTGATACAGCAATATGTCATCAGCATAGAGACTAACTTTGGTGTTTCTAGGTTTAATATACCGCTTATTTTTCTTTTCTGACAAATTGCTGATGCTAGTGGTTCTATAAATATTTGTGAGGACAGTAGTGAGTGAAAATCCTTGCTGGGTGCGTCTTTGTAGTCTGAACCCGAGTTACTGTATATTAGATTAATGCTTATGGCTGCTTCTGTGAGTGATTTATAGTAAAGCTTGGTCCACTGAACAAATGACTCACCAAATCAGATATTTTCAATAAATCCCCAGTTTACACTCTGAAATGCTTTTTCTGCATCTAGTGTAACAATAATGGTATAAAGTTTGTTTTTGGTGAGATACTAATGATGTAGAATATATGCCACATGTTGATTGACGAAAAAAAAAATGCTGCAAAACTCAGCAGGCAGTTATATCTGAGGCAGATATGTAAATGGTTACATGGGTTTTCTGATTAGACACTCTGTCTTGCCACAAGAGAGCATAAAAGTGCTTCCCCCACTGCCCTATAAAAAGTCTCTCAGAACCTACTTTTGGGTAGTGTACCTCTTGGTGAGAGATTGTTGATTTCTAGACATGCCTCTATGATGCACTCGAAGACATTTTGCCCAGTTGACAGACTTTGAGAGGGGTTCATCACTGGACTGAGAGGAGCAGGACGGATGGTTTGATGAATTTCCCATGATCTAGGCCATTCTGACTCAACTGTTAGGAGGTGTTGGGTGCAGTGGTTCCGTTCCGTGAGGGCATGCACACAGTGAACAGGCTCCAGAAGCCCCAGACAGACCAGGTGAGAGGATAGTTTGGTCCACTGACAAGCACGAACAGCTCCCACAGTTTCATTGTCTACCATCCAGACACAGGTGGCAGCTTCTCTATACATGCCTGCCTCTGCCCAAACCATTTCCAGGTGCTTAGCAGAAGGAAATTTGTTGTCACTCTAACTATTGTTTTAAATGGTGTCGTAAACAAGAACAATAGACTGGAACCGTATCGTCTTTAGCAACACTTTCAGGTTCTGGTTGGGATCTGACAACGGTCGGGTTTGAGTATGGAGGCCTCATGGTGAGCGCTTCAATCCTGCATTTATTGTAGCATGACACACTGCCTTAACTGCTGGTATGATGATCTGGGGAGTCATTGCATACGAACGTCGGTCACCCCTAGTAGTGATATGAGGAACACTACCAGCTCTGTCTGTTTTTTATGTGTTGAATAGGATATTATCTGTCTACAATGTACTTTTTTGGCTGTTTTCCAGAGCAGCATGGGGGGATGCCTGGGGAGTGATTTAATTTGATAAGGAATTCCCACACTTTCTTAAATAGCTGGTCAAAATCTGGATCTTTAAGAAGAGATGTATTAAAGAAAATGCTTTAAGTTGATAAGTTGATAGAGCATAGTGTGATGCTATCTGATGGATGGCTGGAGATACTGATTGACTTGTTTATTTTTTTTAGATGGTTAAATATTTTGCTTCTTTTTACAGGTGAATTAATACCACATACATTATAGCTAACTAATGCTAGATATACACTGCCTGGCCAAAAAAAAGGGTCACCACGTGGATTTAACTAAGCAAATAGATAAGAGCTTCCCATCGGAAAATTACTGCATTGGTGATTATGTTTCAGATGGCAACAAGTTATTTAACCCTAACTGATGCAGTGAGTAGCTTTGCATTTGTTAAACAACCATGTCGAAAGACACATCCTGTGGTCATGGAAAAGATGTTAATCGGTTTAAGAAGGGTCAAATTATTGGCATGCATCAGGCAGAGAAAACATCTAAGGAGATTGCTGAAACAACTAAAATTGGGTTAAGAACTGTCCGAGGCAGTATTAAAAAATGGAAGGACAGTGGGGAAACATCAGCTTCGAGAAAGGAATGTGGTCGAAAAAAAACTTCAATGATCGTGATTGGAAATCACGTAAATGTTTGGTAAACTCAAATTGTAGAAAAACAACAGTAGAACTCAAGGATATGTTTAATGGTGAAAGTAAGAGCATTTCCACACACACAATGGAAAGGGAACCTAAGGGATTGGGACTTAACAGCTGTGTAGCCTTAAGAAAACCACTTATCAGTGAGGCTAACCGGCAAAATGGCTTCAGTTTGCTAGGGAGCATAAAGATTGGACTCTGGAGCAATGGAAGAAGGTCATGTGGTCTGCTGCATCCAGATTTACCCTGTTCCAGAGTGATGGGCGCATCAGGGTAAGAAGAGAGGCGGGTAAGAAGAGTCATGCCTAGTGCCTACTGTACCGCCCTGTGGGGGCGGAGCTATGATCTGGGGTTGCTGCAGTTGGTCAGGTCTAGGTTCAGCAACGTTATGTGCACAAAGAATGAGATCAGCTGATACCTGAATGTACTGAATCACCAGGTTATTCCATCAATAGATTTTTTCTTCCCTGATGGCATGGGCATATTCTAAGATGACAATGCCAGGATTCATCGGGCTCATATTGTGAGAGAGTGGTTCAGGGAGCATGGGACATCCTTATCACACATGGATTGGCCACCACAGAGTCCAGAGCTGAACCCCAATGAGAATCTTTGGAATGTGCTGGAGAAGACTTTGCACAGTGGAACAAATCTCCCATCATCAATACAAGATCTTGGGGAAAAAATAATGCAAAATTAATACTCTGGACAGAAATAAATGTTGTGACATTGCAGAAGCTTGTGGAAATGATGCCACAGCGAATGCCGTAATCAAAGCTAAATGCAGTCCAATGAAATATTAGTGTAGGTGGCCTTTTTTATTTTTGGCCAGGCAGCGTATTTATTGTCACCACATGACACTCTCTATTTTCTGATGCAGCCCTTCATTTGTATGACCTGTAGACAATGTACTTGTACAATAAAGAAGGCAGAGGCAGTGAGAGCCAACAAATAAGTGAATATAGATAACAATCATGTAGTCACGGCACATCATATTACAGAAATGTGGCTGTTGGGTTCTAATTACTTGTCATCTATTACGCTATTGGTAGGTAGAGTTACTATATAATCTGTCAACTGAGATTGTAGCACCTATTTTTAATGTATTCTCCCCTTAACTGGAAACTTAACTTTCCCCTTTCGGGATCACTGTACTATAAGGGTACATGAAATAGCATGCAGGATTTCATGAGTGAGTAATCATTAATTCATACATGTAATACATCATGAGTCATCATGAATATGCATATACGTGAGCATGTTTAGTACATGCCTTAATACAGGAACAATATATTAATGTATGTAGTAACTAAGGTAGAACATGAATGTTCATGAAGTTTGTGGCCCTCAAAGTAAAGTGTTACCCTCTTTCCATGTATTTTCTTTGGGAACTGGTCATTCCATTCCAATTATGGTACTTTTAAGTGCTTGTCCTCAAGCTTTTACATTGTTTTATTGTTTATAGAGTTCGAATTTCACAACTGTACTGTAGGTCATGAATGGGTGTTGTTTTTCCAACTGATGCAGTAAATGTGTTGGAAAGTAATTTCTTTGATTACATATTATTTCATTTTAAATGTTCCAGCATAATGACTTTTTTCGTAATTATTTTCTGGGTCCTGTTCTAGTCATGTAGGCCTATCTGTTTTATTTCCAGTATTAGTTCTTTTTTATTAACTGACGTTAAATTTCAGAGTGTCTTTTCAGTTTTGTGAGTTTGTTTTTCGGTTTGTGACTGGATTCCAGGCTGGTTTTTAAATCTGCAATATCTATACATGGTTTTTCTGTTACTAGGAACTGAGATTCCAGGTGCGAGGGATTAGAATTTATTTATTGTAGAGCACTGACCTCAGGTTTAGTCACATCCAGGTCCCCAGTGTCTGTGGAAGATTTATTTTCTCTCCGGTCTTGACATTTCCTACAATGTCTGGGAGCATCTCATTTCTCAGGAAATTCTCTCGCCGTTGTTTATGAATGTCATATGACCAAAAAATAAAAGCAAACAAACAAACAAAAAAAACCCGTCAGACTGTGCGAAGTGTTATATAGCTCTTAGCTGAAGCAACTGAAATATATTGAAATGAAATTTAGTAGTAAAACCGAAACAAAAGTTAAAAGGGTTTTATGGACCCACTTGCAGTTAGCTCCAGATGGAAATGGTGAACCAAAATATAAATAACTAAAATAAAGTAAATAAGGATCAAACCTGGGCCGCATGCGTTGCTTACAGCTGTGTAAACTGAACGCACCACTGAAGAAACAGAAACAGAAACCTAACTTAAGGAAATCTACGAATAACTAGCTACCAACTTTTCCTAACAAGCACGAATACGAGAGATGGGTGAGGTCCCAATATGGATCAATGACACGCAGCCTGACCGAGCTCAAGAGTGCAGTTATATACATGAGCCAGCAGGTGTTGCCAATCACGCAATTAACGCTTAAGAAGTGCTCTTGCATCCACGATTTCCCCCCGGGCATACCCAGATCGAAATATGACTTGCCGCTGACCCTAAACATCATAAGACGGGAATCAGCGGGACTCCTAACAGTAACCCCCCCCCAAAGGGGTGGCGTCCTGATGCCCATAAGTGCGACCAGAACCTCCCTAGACTAACACGCTCTGGGTTGAGCGTATGGCATACATCGAAAACTCAATACACAAAATGCGCAAGAAGAGTGGGGCCATAAGGGAGTTTGGGCTAACACGATCATGATCAGAACTTAGTTGGGTTGGCTTGGGGTCGCGACCAGGCATGAGTGACTCCGTTGTGGAGCTCGGCCTGAGTGGCCCGGGGGCAGAGCTCGGCACGGGCAGCTGGGCAAACAGATGCCAAAGACCTTGGTACAGAGGTCAACACAAGTGACCAAGGCTCAGGGGTCTGCGCAAAAGTCCATGGCGAAAGGGTCGGCTGTGGTGACCGTGGCGCAGTGGTCGGTGCAAAAGACTGTGGCGCAGGGGTTGGTGGTAACAGTTCAGGTTCAGGCAGCGCTAACGGCTCAGGTACAGAGCCAAGAGGCGCGGCATGCTCAGGTACAGTGCAAAAATACTGGGCGGTTCTGGGGCATGCGCCTGTGGGTGGGGGTTCACGTAAGTGGTGGGCAGAAGCAGGGTTGGGAAGCCCATCCGGCTCACTGTCTGGGCCGAAGGTAATAGAGGGCCAAAGCAGCTCTAAGGAGCCATGGGTGAACGTCAGGGCCTTCTGCGGCAGGGACTGGGCAGCTCTGCACGGTCTGGTCGCCATACCAGGTCGCTGAAGGAATCCTAGCAACTGGCCAGGCCCCGAAAAGCCATGCAGGACCCAACCAGAGACTGACGACGTCGTCTGTGGTGAGTGGGGACCTCCATACTGGAGGTTCAGGAGCTAACGCTGGCTCCAAGAAAGATCCTAACAAACACTATAACAAAAAATAAATAAAAATAAACATTGTTTCCTGTATTTATTGTAAAATGTTTTGTTTTCTTTTATTTAGAAATAGTAACTTCCTTTCAAAATATACAAAACTCACTGAGAACAAAGCCAGTCAGGAATCTCTTTTGTGTCACTCCGTAAGACACGGGATGTAGTATATCAAAAATGTCTCACTTTCACTGTGACGTAAGAGATGAGAGGAGGCATAGCATTCCAGAGTGAGGGATGACAATGGGTTAGAAATACAGTCGTGCTTGAAGGTTTGTGAACCCTTTAAGAAGTTTCTATATTTCTGCATAAATATGACCTAAAACATCATCAGATTTTCACACAAGTCCTAAAAGTAGATAAAGAGAACCCAGTTAAACAAATGAGACAAAAATATATACTTTATTACACTGTAGGACTCGGATGAGATAGAAATCAGGGATGATTTTGGGATGGAGATAGGACTCAGGATTGAGGTGGGGTTGATGATGGGACTTGGGTGAAGTGAGGTTAGAGATAGGACTGAGGGATGAGATAGAATTTAGGAATGAGTTTCAGTGGAGAAAAAAATAGACAAAAATGTAATTACATTTGAGATTACAGTCCAAACTGAGTTTATTCTGAAGAGTTCATTGGTTGCAAACCCAGTCTGGGGTTTGTACCCAGGATCTGAGTAGCTGTTGTTTATTTAGATGCAGTGTATTTCCAGTTATTTCTGGTCAGCAGGAGCTCTGGCACTTATCCCCAGAGAGCACATGGCACAGATGTAAGCACTGAGTTGGGTAGGGAAGGCTTTTGTAGCACCAATGGATGATCCACTGATTGGATGCACTTTCCTCAGACACAGCCATGCCTGCATGTGACATCCAACCCAGCGAGAAAGGTCCCTGCGGTAGTGGACTAGCGTATTAGACCACTGCACAACATTTAAAATATTGGACTAGTATAGCCAGTGTCTGCCAAATTGTAGTTATTACAAAAATATTACACATTTAAAAAGAAACTGTTTTGGTATTAGTGAAAAATGTTTAAGTTCATTTTGAGGTCCTCAGATGTTTTCAGCATCAGATCAACATGAGAGTAAAGATATTGCCAGATCTGAGCAAAATGTGAGTCTTTATTGATATCTTTGTTAAAACTCAAGGGCAAACACAGGAGATTACTGGAGACTTCTGTGAGACTTAAGTACATGTCTCATTGTTCTTTCCATTTGATCTAACTTTTGTCTAGGAGAATCTAAAGATATTTATGTGATCTCCTTTGTGATATTATTTTCCTACAATTTGTGGTTACTTACAGCATACTAAACAGGATATTAAAATAGCATGTGGTTTGTAAAGCAGTCTCTGTTCTAAAGAGAGGTGCAGTGGAGAGTATTTAAGTTTAGAGTTTAGACTTTATATAGGGTTGTAAGCAGTGATGTAAGGCTGACTTGGTCAATGAGAAACATGGCCACTATCAGCACATGTTTTAAACTGGCCAAATGTTGCCTCTGGAATCACTTTACCTCACAAGTATTTGCCATTGTCTGGTAGTGCTTTGTAAAACAACTTAGACTGTGATTATGGCCACTTGTGGCAATATTTGCAAAGCATCTGGGTTCAAGTCCCAGGTGGAGCTTGCAACAGTATGCTTTTGGTTTTGAAAAGTATGTCAAAATGGTATGCACTTTAGGACACAGCCTTTTGTCTGGGATGTGAAGTTATTTATATTTTCTGTACCAGCCAAATACAGAAAAGAAGTACTAGTGAAATATCGAAGAGCACATTTACTGAAATATTGCCAACTACTCTGCACTGGGCAAAGAGCAGGCAAGCAAGGCCAGTCAGATTACACTGGAGTGATCCGATCACAGTGAATTGGCTCAAAGAATGCACACTGAAGCGTTTAGCTTCACTGGGGAGTCTCTGAAGTCTGGTTTCAATTTCTGTGTGTGTGTGTTTGTGATTGTTTGTGTGTGTTTTATTTAAACTGACCTCAGTCCGTGGAGCCTGGGTTAAATGACATCAGTCTGGCTAACTAGTGTCCGGCTTAATTCATGTCCCTCAGTGGATTCTAGAATTTTACACTGACAGCATAACCAATCCTCCAGACAGTATGGCGAGCTGGTGGGTCTCCATGGCTGTTATTTCGGCAACAGTAGGTTTCGAGCTGATATACCACATCTAGTCTGTCTTGGTAGTGCAGAAGTAAAGGTAATATAAAGCTAATTAAATGAATGACATCTGTATATGAGAGGGAGAAAGATGAGAATATTCCAGATTTACACTTGTGCCAGCAATAACCATGTATTATGAACATTAAAACCTATGAAGTGTTTCACAGTGTAAAAAATGACAGGCACTATAAAACTATAAAACTACAAAAACTGTTAATTGGAGAACATCCACAGTATCCAATGTCTCCACAAAGTGTTATCAGAGACACATCCCACACAGGACACCACCTCTTAACCCTGTGGCTCTCTGGAAAATTCTAAAGGTTCATCACCTCCTAAACAGCTTCTAAGCAAGTGTCATGAAAGAACTGACGGGGTCTCTGTCTCACTGACACCCCGTCACATACTTAAAAACCACTGACATTCTGTTTGCTACCCCATCACTATTTACCTGGTTGTCTATCTACTAACGTACAGCTGAACATAGAACATGTCATTGTTCACTGTTTGCAATAAGCCTCATATGGTACTGTGTTTGTGTAATAAGTATGCATGGATAGTATAGTGAACTCGAAATGTATTGTGTTAACATGTGTCCTGTTTATTCTTGAGTAGATAGTTATAGTATACACCTGCAGTTTTCTTTATTTTTAGCACCATCAAATATGGCATTTTAAACTTTGTTGTATTGCTGTGCAGTGACAATAACAGCATTTATATTCTATTCTGTTCTTTTCTATTGTTAATGAATCCTTATAAAACCTATGTCACATTCTCACAGCAATATACTAAAGACTCGTACTGATTAAAGGAGTGGACATCGTTAACGCTAGCATTAAAATGTTACTCTTTAAGGAAGTACTTACAGAAACACTGAATTTGTTTATCTCCGGGATTTCCATTAATCCACAGTAATGGGCCAGTTGTTGGTGCAGTTTTCTAAGACTGTTTGTACTGCTTGGATTGCTGCTTGTAGTTGCAGCTATATTTATATATTATATTTACACTCACCAACCAATTAGGTACAGCTCCTTGTTTCTACACTCATTGTCTGTTATATCAGTTCCACTTACCATAAAGATGCAATTACAGACTGCAGTTCATCTGTTTCTCCACATACTTTGTTAGTCCTCTTTACTCTGTTCTCTAATGGTCATGACCTTCACAAAACAGGTTCTATTTCACTAGCACTACAGTGACACTGGTGTGGTGGTGGTGTGTTAGTGTTTGCTTTGCTGGTAGGACTGGAAGTTTTTAAACACTGTGTTCACTCACTGTGCAATCTCTTAGCCTTATCTACACTATTGCTCCACCTTGCTGTTACGGTTCGCCATATTAAAAACCGGGCGAACCTTGAAAACAAAAGTAAAAGGGGTTTTAGGATCCAATTGCAGTTAGCTCCAGATGGAAATAGTGAACCAAAATATAAATAAATAAAAGAAACTAAATACACAATAAAAAGTAGGTAAATAAAACAACAAAGAAAACAGCAGTGGCTGAGGATAGAACCCTGGGCGGACGCGTCGGTTGCCGCTGTGTAAACCCGACGTGCCACTCAACCGCAAGATAGGAAAGCACGATAGCGAAAGTAAAAGCACCACAGACGCAGAAGGGCAAAGGACGAGGCAGAATCTGGAACTGTATTAAGGAACCCTGTTAGATTGGAAGTTTATCGAGTAGAAGTTTGTCCCTGTTTGTTTTTACATCATAGTAATCTCGAGCTAGCAGATTTAGTTCACATTTTCACTAACTGTCTGTGCAATTCAGCTAGAGATTGTGGGTCTATATTTAGGCATTTCACCTATTCCCAAATAATCCCACTATTTTTCTTTTCTTTTATTCTTTTCAGTGGCTAGCCAATATGTCCCAATTCAGTGAATTGGCTTTTGTTGAATGACATAACAAATATGATAATACCCTTTTGCATGCTGTGACTTGTCTAATCCTATTATTTTGACAGATGCCAACTGCTGATCTATTTTCACTGAACGAAAGGCACTGTTATTATTAGGTGCGGTCTGAATTATGTATGTTTGTCCTTTTAGTTTTTACAATGGATGTCCAGCCAAGTGTATAAATATAAACATGGGCTGTATGAAACATTACTGTATTAAGGATTCAATGCATTAACCAGTGTCTTCCTGTCTTTGTACAGATAGTAAAGCCATAGTGGATGGCAACTTGAAGCTGATCCTCGGGCTGATATGGACACTCATCCTGCACTACTCCATCTCCATGCCCATGTGGGAGGATGAGGATGACGAAGATGCCAGGAAGCTCACCCCCAAGCAGCGCCTCTTGGGCTGGATCCAGAACAAAGTCCCGCAGCTACCTATCAACAATTTCCATCGTGACTGGAGGGATGGCAAGGCGCTGGGTGCACTGGTGGACAACTGCGCCCCTGGTGAGTATCTGAAACAACAGGAAAGCATTGTTGGTCCAAAAAAGCATTGTTGGTCCTGTTCTCTGGCTGGTAATTTTATGTTTGCTTAGATAAGCACAATCCGGTTTAACCTGAACCTATGTGAGCATGAGATTGGCCCCAGGGAATACCCAAATGACTAATACTGAAATTTGAAAGATTGATTAAATCATCAGCTGTAGAAACCAGAAATTTAGGTGGAGTTCAGTTATAGTGAGGCTGCGTTGCTTTTAATGCAATTGTCATGTTACAGAAAGCTATGCATGAATCAAAACAGAGCACCATTTTGTTTGAAGATCAAGTAAGTAAAATAAATAAATTAATTAATGAATAAAGGACATGACTATGTTAGGATGTTAGGACTATGTAAGGATATGTTAATGAAGTACATACTAATTGACTATGGAATGGCACCTTCACAGAAGAGAACTAAAACATTTAAAATTCATCTAAAAAAAAGAATAAGAAAACCTAAAACTTAAAGTCAAAGTCTGATGTTTTTTTACACCTTTAAAGCTTTAAGGACTGAAAATGGTTACACAGGTACAACAAAGTGGATGGCTTTGATATGGTACTGAAAACAAGGGAAAAATCACAAACACTTAAAAAAGATTTTTTTAAACTCTGTGTGGTGATTCTTAAGGGGTATACAGTCTCAGATGTGATGTTATATTGCTCATATGTTTTGAAAAAATGTAGCATATTAAAGTATTTGCTATGGTTTATTTTAATACAGCGACTAACAATTAAAATCAGTCTACTGCAACAGATCCTGTTTTAATTTTTTTTTCTCAAGCAAAGACCTTCTAATTGCAGATGGGGCAGAATAACTGTCAAAACAGATATAAAAGGGCAAATACAATTTGCTACAAGGTGGTTAATATGAATTTACTAAATTATGGATATTTTCTTTAAACTTGTTAATATACTGTATTTTTTTCCATTGCTCGGTGGTTTGGCTTTCACCAGATGCAATGTCTTTATGCACAAATCTTGGATGATGTCATAAATGGCAGAAATGGGAGGCTGACACAGAAACCTGAATTCAAGGTGCTATTATACAGTCAAACAGGCACCAAATGGCTAGGCAGAATACGAGTCGATACAAAGTCCATGATATAAAACCAAGGTGGCAGGATAATCAGGCACAAGAGAGCAAGGCAGAATTGATCTTCAAAAATCAGTCATAAGTCAGTAAACATGACAAACAGTATATCAAGCACTGAAATCCAAAACACAGTACTGTAAACAGAGTCCAGGAGAAGGGTTAATACAAGGTAAGCAGGATTACAGAATAACTCTCAGAATGAAGTTCATGCACAGTGCGTGAATGGTGAAACTTCGCAAATGGTAAACATGTGTGGCATTTAAATATCCGTCAAAGTGATGAGCCAATGAGGAACCGTTGTGCATGATCAGATTAGCAAATTAGAATAAGGGAGCAGATGACATGGCGGGAAAGAAGCAGACTGGCAATGTAGTATGTGTATGATGTGGTTACGACATTACCCCCCAAGGAGTCCACAGGGACCAAGATGCGTGGAGGTCTTATACATGGGCAAGATGACCTCCCCACCAATGATGACCACATGTCTGATAATCTGTGTGCCAGACAGGCCAGACAGGGTGCTCCACGTGAAGGGTCTGGATCAATCTTGGGTCTAGGATGTGACGAACTAGGACCCAAGAGTGCTCTTCTGGGCCAGATCCCTACCAGACTACCAAGTACTAGAGCCCCTGAATTTGCCAGCAGGGAGTCCAGGAGGCAAAGCACCGTATAGGGGTGTAAATCTCTCTGGCCTGAGGAGGTATGATGTTGGTTTCGACTCAGAACCCAGAGACTGCAGGCTTAAGCAGAGACATGTGAAACGACACGGACATTCGGAAATGGCGGATAAGTTTGAGATGATATGTGACCTTGTTTATTTGCTTGACAACTAGGAATAGCCCAGTGTACTGGGGATGCATTCTCCTGCTGCCCCTGTGTAAACATATGTCTTGGGTTGAGAGCCAGGCGTGGTCTTTGGGTTGGAAGGTAGGAGCCTGGCTGCTTCAGCGATCGGCTTGCACCTTATGCTGAAGGAGAGTCCCTCTGGAGTCCCTCTGGAGGGAGTGTCCGGGGAAATCTGGATTGGGCACAAATGGAACAGGAAGCAGTAAGTTAAGGATGACTTTGGTCTCCCATAAGTATTTGTGGGCCAGGAGCAGAAGGGTCTTTGTCTCAAGGTCTGGATCTCTGGTGCTTGGAGATGCATCAGCACAGGTGATCAGATGGTCTTGGAGTGAAGGAGGAATGAACTTGCATTCAGTAAATCACTGGGCTGGGGCAGGGGTCTGCTGGAGGGTGATGTCCAGGTCCTGATCAAACTCCCAGTGGATGGCAGGAATGAAGAAGGGAGCTGGCAGGATGGGCTCACGTGGTGTGACCGGATGTCTTCCATAGAATGGACTCAAGACAGGGCATTGGCCTGGAGATTTTTGGAGCCAGGGTGGTAGTAGATAGTACATGGAATTTAGTAGAATTTATTTGCAGAATGTATTAGTAATTGGTATGTAAAGGTTTGTAACATTACTGTCAGGAGTAAATATAATATAATATAATATTACATTATATAATATCATATCATATTACATAGATTCACCGAATGTTTTAAGCGTCTTAGTAAAGTCGTTACTCCGATCGCTTTCGGAGTTCTTCCTTGACAGCGTATTTTCGCCATGTATGTAAGCAGCAAGCTGCAAAAGCTTCCATGCCAGAGGCATGCCATGTTGAGAGTTACTGCGTTCATAATGGGGTTCTTCTTTTGCACCTCCGATCTTGCTTTATAATACATTTCTGTGTTCAGTTCTTTAATCTAATGGAGCTTTTCCCAGCTGGTAACAGACTATTTCTAGGCTGTAATGTAATGTTCTGCTACCTGGCTAGCGAACTTTACCCAGCATGCTGTTTGGTGATGTAGTTCTACTCAGAACTCAGCAGCACTTCTAGCAGCAAATAATATTATATAATTTTCTGCCTACTCGTTAAAGTTATGCTTCTGCTATGCTACCGGTGCAGGAGGTATATGGAAAATGCCTGAATCGGTATATCACCCAGCCCTAGTCTGAGGTCCAAAATTCCAAACAAGCATTTTCATCTGTGGCCTCAGACTGTTGGCACCCACTATATATCTATAACTATATGTTATATAGTTATATCTGTCTATAACTATATGTGGAGAGAACATGCAAACACCACACAGGCAGAGTTTGGACGAGGACCAGAGATCTTTGGAGCTGTGATGCAACAGTGCTAACTTTAACCTTAATACTAATGATATCATGAACTCCATATTTGAGACTTTTAACAACAGATCTTGATATAATAATATTAGGCCATGTTGATAGTCAGGAAGTTCAGTTCAGTTCCTGTTTTCTTTATTTGGCCTATAGTCTGTATATACATTTTTTTTCTCAAGGTAAATAGAGTTCAGGGAATACATGGCTCATCTTAGTAGTAAGACATGATACATTATAGTCTCCACACACAGCTGCTGCACATCTGGTTTCCTTGTCCAGGAAACGAGTCCCTGCCACATGACTCTTAATAGAGTCAGATAGAATAGAATTTCAGAAGTTTTGATAAAAACGCATAGAAATTAAATCTGAGAATGATAGAAAGTCGTGAATTTTGTACATAATTTACTATTAAAAATAAAAAATATATGTACACATTTAGCTGATGTATAATGTGGAGGCACTCCTCGCTTGACCAGTGTATTTTATGTATTTTGTTTTGTATTGTGCACAGCTGTGTATAGGTTTCCAATGTATGGATGTTGAAAAAGAATGTCAAATGGATGGAGAGGAACACAGCGCTAATAGCACAATGTGCCAAGGACAGATGTTCGAGAACTGAATCTCAAGAGCATGTGGGTCATGTAGTGAGAGGGTAACCCAAACACAAAAGTTGTTCCAACAAAAACAGTTAAGCTAAAGTTAGTATTTTAGAAATGCCTAGTCAGGTTCTGACCTTACTCCGGAAGAAATGTTGTGGAAGACCTTTATGTGAGTAAACCAACCAGCATCCCAGAATGGAATGTGTTTCATGTGGTGGAATGGGCTCAGATTCCTCCAAGCCAATGAGCAGGATTGATCAACAAGCCCTGTTTATTTACAGTTAATGCTGAATAAGAACCTCACACAAGTTAATGAAGGCAAAGATTCATATACTTTTTGCCACTCACTCATTTTCCTCAATAAATAAATAAAGAAGTATAAAGTTTGTATTATTTGTTTTCTCTTTACCTACTTTTAGAACTTGTGTGAAAATCTGTTGATATTTTAGGTCATATTTGTGCAGAAATATAGAAAATTCCAAAGGGTTGACAAACTTTGAAGCATCGCTGTAAGTACAGATAGTGCTAAAAATTGCTACACTTGTAAGTGAAGCTGAAGTTTCTACTTCAGTAAAAGTATTTGCTTTAAAATATGAAATTATTAACAAGCATAAGTAAATTAATGTATGCTTATAGATGGGAGGCCTACAAATAACTCCATGATGGCAGATATAGTGAGATATAGTGTAGTGAAAGTAAACGGTATCAAATACTAAAAAAATCAAGTAAAGTACTGAAAAGTTCAAGTACATAAAAAATACTTTTAAAATGTACTTTTAAAATAATGTACTTTGTTACTGTCCATCACTGAGACCAAATAACCAAAAATGTTGATTACTTGGTTACTACAGCACATGTTTGGATTAAATGTGTATTAGAGGTAAGTGAATAGCTGGGTTTTGTAGGCAACAGGTTGTATGTGGGAGAAGTGTTCAGGAATAAAGACCTATGTGACATTTACAAGGGACAAACCATTATGGCCACACAAATGAATCTGAACATCACCTAAACAACAAGGCTGACACTGGTCCGAGGAGGGACACACCACAACCAGCGACTGTTGCTGCACAAGAATAACAAATTCTATGCCACCTATTCCAAATAGTACAAGTCACAGAATTGTTAAACACTGGTTTCTAGATGAATGTGGCACAACACATAGTGTGGCACCCCACTGCGGAGTATGGGGCTGTATAATTGCAGACTGTACAATGACTAAAATCAAGTACTGTAGAAAGTATCTACAGTGGACATACGAGAGTCAGAACTGAACCTTGGAGAAACAGAAGAATGTCATCTGGAGTCCCATTTTCTTGTTCATGATGTGGACAGTCCGGTACTCGTGCACCATTTACCTGCAGAAGTGTCAGCACCAAGATGCACTGTGGGAAGAAGATAAGCATAGAGGGAGTGTGATACTTTGGGTAATACCTTGTACTGCTTGGACACCCTGGGTCCGGGAATTTACATCGATTGTAATTTGATGCGTAACACCTACCTAAACTTTGTCATAGATTAGTTGGTTTTAATCTTTTGGCTGACCAGTGTATTGTGTAAATTGGTGTAAATATTGGACCAGTTTTGTGACAGGCATGTGGGTTTTTGGCTGTTACAGGTGTTTGTGTGCATCTTTGTGTGTGTGGTCACTTTGTTACCGAGCTTTGTCTTTATACTCTAGCAGCATGGAAAGTGTCAGAGGCAAGTAATGTAAACACATTTAAGTGAAAACACATGCTGCTTTGGAATTTTCCTGCCAACACATGCTACACTTTAATCTACTGTTCGTGTGTGTGTGTTCAGGATGAGTGGTACTATGGTATGTTGTAACTATTACTCCATAACTGCACCTTCTGTTTATACCATTTGTCTTATACTTTCAAAGGGACTCTCACCTTTATATGGTTATTTTAGACCCAAGTACCACTCTAGGCTTGTAAAAGCACAGGAAAAACTGTTTGTTTTATCAGGTCTGGCAGCAGAAGGTAAACCATTCAGGCTAATAAGAGGTTTGTGTGAGTGTGGAGGTTGATTGTTGCTGTGTCAAAGGGTCAAACAACCTAAATCTGGCACAGATATGCACGTTTGGCAGTAATGATGGAGACTCATGACTTGAGGTTCTCTGGTTACATTCAGTAAAAATCCTACTCACAAGCACTCTAGATTCATTGTCATGTAGTCCGATGTCTTTTCATGTGCCCCCAGAGAGCAGCTTATGTTTACTTCATGAAGCAATTTTATTACATCAGAGTGCCTGTTTTATTAATGTGGTATGAAGGTTGATTCTCTGTGAAGATCATGAAGTGCCACCAACTAGTAGAGCTTCAGTTAACTTTTGAATAGTGATATGTGTCATAGAGGAGAAGAGATTTGTATTATTATCTCTAGAAACCTAGGGGCAATAAATGCCTGAACATCAAAGTTAAATCTGTGGGTATACATACAGTGGTGCTTGAGAGTTTGTGAACCCTTTAGAATTTTCTATATTTCTGCATAAATATGACCTAAAACTGTCAGAGGTCCTACTTTTCGACGCTAGAGGGCAGCGTTGGACTAGCTTTGCCCCAGTAGGATCTCTGGCAGTTGCCGCAATCGGGCACGCCTGTCGGTAAGCGGCCTGATTGTGGCGGAACACGCAAAACCTGCTACGCTGGCTATTTAAGAGCTTTGCCAGTCGTAGTAGGTGTTGCGCCATTGCGATCAACATGCCGCGTATTTCCCGAGATCACCGCTTCAGCTTGTCTGAGCGATTTCTATCAGCAGCATGTTCTTGAGACCTCACCCATCTCCTGCTCTGATTCAGAGCCCCCGCGCTTTTGTTATTTTTGTTTTATTATTTTGGTTAGGGTAAGAGGACGGACTGGGCCCGCCAAAGGGCTCAGTTCATGTAGTGCTGGGAAGCGTGAGGTAACCTGTCGTTAGGGAAGTAGCTTAACGTAGGGTAAGCCTTTTGCGCGTTTATTTTATTTCATTGCGTTCCCCCACTTCCTACTTCATCCTCACGCTACCCGCCGTTCTGCACCTGCGAGTGTCCGCAGGCTCGCTCAAGCGCTTAGGGATTCCCTCTGCCTTCCTCTCCCTCTCTCTCTGCAGCGCGGTCTTTGAGCTTATGTTTGTTAGAGGGAGATTCGCCGATCTCTCTCTGGCAGGCAGAAGCTCAGTTTTCCTTTGTTATTTATTCATTTGTATTTTATTAATTACTGTTTTATTTCTTTTGTTTATTTCAGTTTATTAATACCATCTGGAGCTAACTGCATTTGGGTCCCTATCCTTCTTTTTTCAGTTTTCATGGTTCGTCATTTCGTTTTTTGATGGCGAACTGTAACAAAACCATCATCAGATTTTCACACAAGTCCTAAAAGTAGATAAAGAGAATCCAGTTAAACAAATGAGACAAAAATATTATACTTGGTCATTTATTTATTGAGGAAAATGATGCAATATTACATATTAATGAGTGGCAAAAGTATGTGAACCTCTAGGATTAGCAGCTAATTTGAAGGTGAAATTAGAGTCAGGTGTTTTCAATCAATGAGATGACAGTCAGGTGTGAGTGGGCACCTTGTTTTATTTAAAGAATGGGGATCTCTCAAAGTCTGCTCTTCTCAACACACGTTTGTGGAAGTGTATCATGGCACGAACAAAGGGGATTCTGAGGACCTCAGAAAAACAGTTGTTGATGCTCATCAGGCTGGAAAAGGTTACAAAACCATCTCTAAAGAGTTTGGACTCCACAATTCCACAGTCAGACAGATTGTGTACAAATGGAGGAAATTCAAGACCATTGGTACCCCCCGCCAGGAGTGGTTGACCAACAAAGATCACTCCAAGAGCAAGGCGTGTAATAGTTGGCGAGGTCACAAAGGACCCCAGGGCAACTTCTAAGCAACTGAAGGCCTCTCTCACATTGGCTAATGTTAATGTTCATGAGTCCACCATCAGAAGAACACTGAACAACAATGGTGTGCATGGCAGGGTTGCAAGGAGAAAGCCACTGCTCTCCAAAAAGAACATTGCTGCTCGTCTGCAGTTTGCTAAAGATCACGTGGACGAGCCAGAAGACTATTGGAAGACTGTTTTGTGGACGAATAGAACTTTTTGGTTTAAAAGAAAAGCGTTATGTTTGGAGAAAGGAAAACACTGCATTCCAGCATAAGAACCTTATCCAATCTGTGATGATGTTTTAGGTCATATTTATGCAGAAATATAGAAAATTCTATATGGTTCACAATCTTTTAAGCACCACTGTATGTTATTGACACCCTTCTTTGCTTTTGGAAAGTGGTGCTTTACTTCTACTAATACGCAATAGCATTGGTGAGATCAGACAGTTGAGTAAGGTGATAAGGCATGGCTTGCAATCAGTTTTCAAGTTCATCCCAGTAGTAGTGTGGTAGTATTGCGGGACTGTGGTAGCCTAGCGGGTAAGGTACTGGACTATGGAGCCAAAGGTCCAGGGTTCAAATCCCACCTCTGCCAAGCTGCCACTGTTGGGTCCTTGAGCAAGACCCTTAACCCACAATTGCTTGGATTGTAAGATTGTATCAATTGTAAGTCGCTGTGGATAAGAGCGTCTGCTAAATGCTGTAAATGTAAATGTATTTGATGTGATTGATGTTGGCCGAATTGAGCAAGTTATGTGTTTATGATGGATACTGTCATGAAAAGGAAGGCATCTTTAAACTGTTACCATTGGAAAGCACAAAGTTCTCTAAATATTGCTAATAATAAAATGATTAGACATAATGATTAGAAGCAAGTGTGGCTTATGCACAGGATATCAGTGAAAACCACTGATCTATAATGTATTGTATGCTGTACCCTAAATATTTCCTTACACTCTACAGTTCATAAGTTGAAGTTACAGCATAAAGTTGTAAAGATCCGTCAAACAGTTCTAGATGTTTCTTCTAGAGACAATTTAGAACTCGTGTATTACTTATTCTTTACAGATATGTAGTACATAAGCGTGTTTTCGAAATGAGAGGGAAAAGGTTCTTTTTGTCTGTGACATTTCCGGTTTCTTGACCATGTCAGTCAATTGCCTCAAAACAACAGACTTGATTAACAAAGCCAGTTTCTAAAATATTCAAGAAAGGACTTGCCCATCCCAGAAAGTATGTCCTGATGAGTATACTGTATCGGAATTTAAACTAAAATTTGTTTATTTTAGAAACGTTTGAGACTCTTTAAACTTCATCCATCGTTCCAGTGCCATTTTATCCATTGCAAAATTAGAAAATGTCATTATGGTGTAAATGAGAAGCACTGCTACTTTGCAAGCTCTCTATTGTGACTGGACCATTCTGTTTTAGCGCCACTGTAACTACATAACACTGTGCAACCTTGTTTGCTATGATGGTTGCAATGACAGAGGCTGTGTTGTGGAAGTCAAACGTGTCTACTATGATCAACTCTCTACCTCCCTTCTTCTCACTCTCTTTGTCTGTCTCATTTAGGTCTGTGTCCTGACTGGGAGATGTGGGACCCCAATCAGCCAGTAGAGAATGCCAGGGAGGCCATGCAGCAGGCTGATGATTGGCTTGGAGTGCCTCAGGTAGGCATCCATTTTCAGCTAAGATAGTCAGGGCATTTATTTTAGAATTTATATTGTTATAATGTTATAAAGATTATAATGTATTTATTTTATAATGGCTTGACGCTGGTTGAGTAATTTTGATCAGGTTTTCCCATCTTCTCCTTTCTGAAAAGAACTTCATATTTGAGACTTTTATTCAGCTATAAGGAAAATATTTATACTGTTAAATATGATAGCAACTTCTCCACTGTGCTGATGGCATGATGTGCTCTTCCTTACTTTCTTAACAATTCATTGAATGGAAAGCATACTGACTGGCAATGGATTGCCTGGATAGCAATTCATAGTACCGTATTTTCCTGGCTATAAAGTGCACCGGATTATAAGACACAATATCAACGATCGGCTGCTAACGGGTCTATTTTCATACATAAAGCGCACCGGGTTATAAGGCGCATGAAAGGAAACAAAACTCTTAAGTTCCGTCAGAAGCTCAGTTTGGTCTTTACCTGGCGCAGGGCGTCTTCTTGCTTCCTCCACTTCCGTACCATTGATTCGTTAATGTTGAATTTCTCTCAGCTGCTCTATGTCCATGTTGTACTGCGTGACCGATAGCGTTGTGTTTTGAAATCCGCTTCAAAAATAAATGAATGAATGCACGTACCCTAATGGCTGAAGCACATACCGTATACTCCGCGATGCCTGCGCACTACGGTTGCCGTAAGCTTCGTAACTTACACAAGGCCGTGCTAAAAACATTTAGACAGATTTATGAGCGCCGTGTACCATCTACAATCGGTTTCTAGGTCAGCAGAAAGCACAACCAGTATTAATTCATACATTAGACGCACCGCATTTTTTTAGGCGCACTGTCGATTTTTTGAGAAAGTTAAAGGATTTTAAGTGCGCCTTATGGTCCGAAAAATACGGTAATAAATAAGTATTCTGTTTTTAATGGGAATATTATGGTAAACATAATTTTGGCACAATTTTTATTTAATTTCTGTCTATGACTCAAATTAAGCTTGAAATAATTTTTTGGGTATCAAATCCCAATGCTGAATCCTGGTATGCAATGTTCTTTAATAAAAACTGAAACTGGCAAATACTTTTCTTTATTTTAGACATTTCTTTCCTGAAAGTAACGAAAAGTCAAATTGCTTAGACATTATATTTTTTATTAGCAAGTTTCATCAAGTAAAATGATCTTACCCTATTTTTCAACACATCAATTATTGACATAAGTAAGAATTTTTAAAAGGTTTAATTGAGAATATGATCACTTAAATATATGTTTTCAGTTGCTGATGCAAATAACATATTTACTGATATTCTCTCTGAACATGAGTCTCTGTAGTGAAACAATTAATTATACAGGTGTAAAGCTTTATTTATACATTCTTGAACAGGTACTTCTCTTTGAAGTTTTGAGATGACTGATTTTCTATTTTATTCTCAATACAGGGAAACATGTTAAATTGTCATAAACTACATATTGTGGATGGAGAAAATATTGAAAATCTCTGAAGTATTTTCTTAATGAAGTTTTATGGAGTGGGTGTACATAAGTCATGTTTTCCAGTTAACAGTGTAGGAATAATGCATGATACATTTTAAATGCAGTGAGTAAACTGCATTTCTGTGTTTACAGTGCATTTTAAGTTACAGCGATTGGTTAATGTCACTCTCTCCTTCCAAGCCAAGTCATATTAAGTCAATGTGTGTGTGTGTGTGTGTGTGGGCCAGTTATATTACATTGTGGGGACCAAATGTACCTCCATGGATAGAAAGATCTGACATATTTTGCGGTGGGGACATTTGCCAGGTCCCCATGAGGAAAACTTTTTTTTTTTTTTTTTTTTTAACAGAAACTGCAATTTTACAAACAAAAAAACAAAAGGATCAAAACCTTTGCTTTAGGTTACCGTATTTTTCGGACCATAAGGCGGACTTAAAATCCTTTAACTTTCTCAAAAATCGACAGTGCGCCTTTAAATGCGGTGCGTCTAATGTATGAATTAATTCTGGTTGTGCTTTCTGACCTAGAACCGATTGTAGATGGTACACGGCGCTCATAAATCTGTCTAAATGTTTTAGCACGGCCTTGGTAAGTTACGAAGCTTACGGCAACCGTAGTGCGCAACATAGTGGAGTAATACGGTATGTGCTTCAGCATTAGGGTACGTGCATTCATTCATTCATTTTCGAAGCGGATTTCAAACTCAACGCTATCAGTCAAACTGAGCTTCCGACGGAACTTAAGAGTTTTGTTTCATTTCATGCGTCTTATAACCCGGTGCGCTTTATGTATGAAAATAGATCCGTTAGCAGTCGATCGTTGATATCGTGTCTTATAACCCGGTGCGCTTTATAGCCCGGAAAATACGGTACTGAGGTTAAGGTTGGGTTAGGTGTATGTGTAGTGTTACTTTGCTACAGTAATCATTATGTCTGTGGAAACTCAGATGACTCAGAAATGATGTCTACTAGCAGTAAATGTTTTAGTAAAAATGCTGAGTAAAAGGATGTTTGACCACTGACTTATCACATAAAATAAGCAAGAGCAGGAAGAGGCTGACTTAACATCGATCCTCACTGCAGTTTGGCAGCTCAAATTGTCTGTGTCATACCCTGTGAGTGTGTGTGTGTGTGTGTGTGTGTGTGTATGTGTGTGCTAGTATGACTAAAGACTGACTTGGGATCAACTGAGTAAGGAAACTGCTGATATGAGCAAGGATTGGTATTCTTAGTCATATTTTTATGTGTATGACTAATGGATATTTGCCTAATTCTGCTGTTTGGGCCATTGATTGTTATGCTTTGTTTGTGCATAGGGCAGATTCTATAGTTGTAGTTGGAGGGGGCTTAATTCATTTTACATATTGTTCCTGGAGTTTCTGGAAGGTCAGTTCACTAAGACGTATTGTCATAATTCAGGTTTTGTTTGTGTTTTTTCACAATATAAATTCATTTCAGAAAGGCGTGTGTTTTAATCATGACGTCACTTTCTTTGAATTCATGCCAAAACATTTCCCCCCAATTTTCTTTCTTTCAGTTTTTCTTTCTTTCTCCAGACCCCCCCAGAAGGCTCTTATTCCTATGGTTTAGGGTTAAATTAAGGAACTGTTTAAACAACCTGGTGTGAAAGGAGGGGTCATACCTTGAGATATATGAGGAGTAAATGGTTGTTTGACCTTTATATAAAATAAGCATTAGCAGCTTAATATAAATTCTGACCATCCTGACCACAGTTTGAAAGCTCATTGTGTGTGTGTGTGTGTGTGTGTGTGTGTGTGAGAGAGAGAGAGGGAGAGAGAGAGAGAGAGAGAGAGAGAGAGAACGAGCACAAGTAAAAGAGAGAGGTTAAACAACAAAAATTAATTAATTTAATTAATGTCTTGTTCTCTTCCATGCATAAACAAGGAACAAAAATTTTATTATTTTCTTTTTCTCTTCTCTTAAACATTCCAATTCAAATGAATGATCATTCCTCACTGCTCATTATTGACTGCACTTGCACACGTCAACTGTAGGGCTCTGCTATTAAATATCATTAAACGTTAAATTAAGACAGGTCTTTTAAAGTTCTGTTTTAATGAAGTTGGGCAGCACAGTGGCAAAGTGGTTAGCGCTGTGGCCTCACTTGAGTCCCAGCCAGTCTGCAGCATGTATGAAGTTTGCATGTTCTACCAGTGTCCTTGTGTGTTTACTTTGACATTCCAAAGACATATATTATGCCAAGTTTTAATACCAATACATTTTTGCCCTTGTTTTATTATTATTATTATTATTATTATTATTTTTTTTTTGCTCTTGGCAGATGATGAAATAGAGCTGCTTTTCAGAGTAACAAATTGCTTAACATAAAGCAAACAATTCCAAAGCAACAGTAAACAGCATTTGGGTTTTGCCAGAGCATGCATATTTTTTCCATTTCAAAGGGTAGTATCCAACTGACCTGTGCGTGAGGGTCAGTCACAATACCATGCTTTTGAAATTAATTCACAACACAGGGTGTCAAATAAGTTCAGCATCATCTGATAAAAAGGCAAATCAAAAGCTTTTTACAGAACTTGCTAAATATAACTGACTTTACAAGTAACAGGTTTACCCATTTGACCCAGCCAACAAACAAGTCTGCTTACAAAACTTAAATGGCAATACTCACTATCAATCATTACAATAATTCTACAATAATTCCCCTGATCAGCTGATTTTGTACTTTCTTGAACAGATACATCATGATGTGTGAAAATACAGTAATTCTATGATTCTGGATTTGTGGCACACCATGTAAAACACAAGAATGCCATTGTTTCTACAGCCATTGTCCATTTTGTCACCTCCACTTACCATATAGAAACACTTTATAGTTCTGTAATTACAGACTGTAGTCCAGCTCTTTCTACTTTTTAGCCACCCTTTCCATTTTCTCTAATGGTCAGGACCCTTACAGGATCAAAACAGATCAGGTACTATTTGGGTGGTAGATCATTCTCAGGTCTTTAAAAACTCCACCAGCATTGCTGTATCACACCACCACCACATCACTGTCACTGCAGTGCTGAGAATAATCCACCATCCAAATAGTAGCTGATCTGTGGTGGCCTTTAATTGTAGAACTACAAAGTGCTTCTATATGGCAAGTGGAACTGATAAAATGGTGAGTGTAGAAAGAAGATGGTATACTTATTAAAGTGAATGATGCGTATATGTGATGTGTCTGTAAATGAAAATGCATGTAAAATATTGCTACCACACTGTGGAAAAGACATTAGACACTTCAAATACAGAATCCCGCCATTATAAGCCTGTGGTCAGAAACAGACGGAGGTAAAGTATTAGAGGGCCAACACAAATTATGCATGAAATAAAATGACCACGTACACTTAACAAGCTGCACCAACAAGGCAGGTGCTTAATAAGTGTACACTGCTCCTAATAGATCCATAATAGTGCAACACAAACTATCATATCAGTGTGACTGCTGTGCTGAGAATGGTCAGTGGTCAATGTCTATCCCGTGGTAGTCTCTTTCTATTACTGGGCAGAGTAGAGGGGGATTTGCATGGCTACATATGGGCTATATCAGTAAGTGTTTACATACAGTACCTTGCAAAAGTATTCAGCCCCCTTGAACTTTTCAACCTTTTGCCACATTTCAGGCTTTAAACATAAAGATATGAAATTGTAATTTTTTGTGAAGAATCAACAGCAAATGGGACACAATCGTGAAGTGGAACAAAATTTATTGAATATTTTAAACTTTTTTTAGAAATAAAAAACTGAAAAGTGGGGCGTGCAAAATTATTCGGCCCCCTTGTGTTAATACTTTGTAGCGCCACCTTTTTGCTGCGATTACAGCTGCAAGTCGCTTGGGGTATGTCTTCTTCCTTGCAAAACAGCTCGAGTTCAGTGAAGGTTGGTTGGAGAGCGTTTGTGAACAGCAGTTTTCAGCTCTTTCCACAGATTCTCGAATGGATTCAGGTCTTTGACTTGGCCATTCTAACACCTGGATACGTTTATTTGTGAACCACTCCACTGTAGATTTTGCTTTATGTTTTGGATCATTGTCTTGTTGGAAGATAAATCTCCGTCCCAGTCTCAGGTCTTTTGCAGACTCCAACAGGTTTTCTTCCAGAATGGCCCTGTATTTGGCTCCATCCATCTTCCCATCTAACCATCTTCCCTGTCCCTGCTGAAGAAAAGCAGGCCCAAACCATGATGCTGCCACCACCATGTTTGACAGTGGGGATGGTGCGTTCAGGGTGATGAGCTGTGTTGCTTTTACGCCAAACAAAACATTTGCATTGTGGCCAAAAAGTTCGTCTGACCAGAGCACCTTCTTCCACATGTTTGTGTGTCTCCCAGGTGGCTTGTGGCAAACTTTTTATGGATATCTTTGAGAAATGGCTTTCTTCTTGCCACTCTTCCATAAAGGCCAGATTTGTGCAGTGTACGACTGATTGTTGTATTATGGACAGAGTCTTCCACCTCAGCTGTAGATCTCTGCAGTTCATCCAGATGGATCATGGGCCTCTTGGCTGCATCTCTGATCAGTCTTCTCCTTGTTTGAGCTGAAGGTTTAGAGGGACGGCCGGGTCTTGGTAGATTTGCAGTGGTCTGATACTCCTTCCATTTCAATATGATCGCTTGCACAGTGCTCCTTGAGATGTTTAAAGCTTGGGAAATCTTTTTGTATCCAAATTCGGCTTTAAACTTCTCCACAACAGTATCTTGGGCCTGCCTGGTATGTTCCTTGGTCTTCATGATGTTCTCTGTGCTTTAAACAGAACTCTGAGACTATCACAGAGCATGTGCATTTACACGGAGACTTGATTACACACAGGTGGATTCTATTTATCATCATCAGTCATTTAGGTCAACATTGGATCATTCAGAGATCCTCACTGAACTTCTGGAGTGAGTTTGCTGAACGTAAAGGGAATGAATAATAATGAAAGTAAAGGGGCCGAATAACTTTGCACGCCCCACTTTTAAGTTTTTTATTTCTGAAAAAAGTTTAAAATATCCAATAAATTTCGTTCCACTTCATGATTGTGTCCCACTTGTTGATTCTTCACAAAAAATTACAATTTCATATCTTTATGTTTAAAGCCTGAAATGTGGCAAAAGGTTGAAAAGTTCAAGGGGGCCGAATACTTTTGCAAGGCACTGTATGAATTAAAGCTACATGATGGTCGTACCTGATAAAATTGTCCTTGTGTGTAAGCACAAAATAGGTGTACCTCATTAACCCAAAACGTTTCTCCAAAAGTACAGGAACAAGCACATATAATGGGGTAACCCCACTTCCTTCAGTAACTAATTTTTTTGCATAAAATGATGCTCGGATGATGATTTATTCATATCAGTCTGTTCCATGATACTTGATATATAAGTAGCTTTTCATGCGCTAACCCATTTACCTTTTCCCACGCAGGTTATTGCTCCGGAGGAGATTGTGGACCCGAACGTGGACGAACACTCTGTGATGACATATCTGTCTCAGTTTCCTAAAGCCAAGCTGAAGCCAGGTGCTCCATTGCGCTCCAAAACTTTGCACCCCAAAAGGGCAAAGGCTTATGGACCTGGTGAGGGACAGCTTACATGTTCACTTTGCAGCTCAAGTTCACACTGTAAATCATGGTGCTTTCCTTTCTCACTCTCTCTATCCCTCTCTCTAACATTCTCTCTCTCCAGGTATCGAACCCAGAGGAAACATGGTTTTAAGACCCGCAGAGTTTGTGGTTGAGACAGTAGAAGCGGGGCTTGGAGAGGTGTTGGTGTATGTAGAGGATCCTGAAGGTCACACAGAAGAGGTCATTTCATTTTTATTTGAACAATTAACTATTGGTGGTTAGCTTTTAAGTGTACATTCTGTCTATATTGTTTTAAACATTTAATACGGAATATCCTGTAATTAACATGATACACAATTATAGATTCTGTATTTTTTACTACATTTTAAAACTGAAAGTGCTGTAATTCCTCCCCCTGTTCACAAGTGTGTGCGGTAGAGTCAAAACACCTAATGATTGCCAGTAGCCACGTAAACAACCTGTCACTGTGTTGAGAAAGAGATGACAAAGTGGTTACTTCTATATAAGCAAGGGCCCAGGTTAATTAACCAAGAGACTAACACTTCTTTCGCACTGGATGTGGAAACAGAGCAGGTTTGTGTAGCAGCTGTATTCAAACAGGATGACACTGTTTATATTACACTTTAAAGTGTAGCTACATGAAAGGGATTAGTAAACCTCCTCCCAAATACCATGATGAATCACACTCCTCTTCCATGCCTAGTTTCATATCAAAGTAGTTGCCAGATGAAGGCCAAAGTAGATGTAACACAATTTATTGTGACTGTTTCTCACTTATCCTATTTAGGGTCATGAGGGAGCAGGGCCTATCCCAGAACACACAGGGCACAAGTAATCTGAACAGGGCACTAGTCTATTGCATGACTGTGTAGGGGTTGCTGTTGCAGACTTAGACACAGCCAGTCGTGCCTAATAAGTGCCTGACCCAACCAGAAGGCACTGCTGGGACTGGTGGGCTAGAAAAATTGCCTGCTGCTCACATGATATAGAAAAATGCAAAATGGAAGATCAAGGTTACAGTCCAGATTCGGATAACAGTGGTGTGGTTCAGACTTACTGAGATAATCAGCTAAACTTGAAACAAGTGTGTGAGCTGAGTCATTAAATAGAATGGTAAAGTATTGGTATTACTTAGTATGAGGAACAGACCTGCAAACCTTTGGGGACTTCTGGTCCAATTAAATGTTTTGTTAATGTGTAAACTGCTATGTAAAAATGTTTGTAGTATAGCAAGTGTGTATACATGTGTTAGACAGATTAATAAAACAAGTTGGCTAGGTATAACTACATCTCAAGCTACAAGAGGCTTAGAGATTGGGAAAGAAATAAAGGGGGTGGCTGGGCATAAGCGTATTGCTAAGCAAATTATTTTTGTATGTATAATTCCTACATTCAATTTGTTACCTACATTCAGTGTAATAATAAAGTTTTTTTCTCCTTATACTAGTTATAATCTAGATTGTCAAAAATAATTTACCCCGAATGGCACTTTTGAGATTATCACAGTGCTCTCCATAATCTCAATGTCTGTTTTGTGCTTTTTTTCAGGCTCGGGTGATTCCCAACAATGACAAGAACAGGAGCTACTCTGTAGTCTATTTGCCCAAAGTGGAGGGCCTTCATAAGGTAACCAGTCTAATGATGTCTAATGATCTATAATACACATCACAGTGTTATCTCTGGAAGTTTTAGAAGACCTGGGTTTGAATCCTGGTTAGGGCTTGTGAAGGTCAGGTAGTGCATTTATGAAGGATTGTCGCCCTGCCCAGCAGTGTTAATTCTGACAGCAAATTTTTATTTAGTTTTAGTTATAGTCTTTTGACTAAAACGTAATTTAGTTTTAGTCATAATTTAGTCATCTGAATTATTTTTAGTTTTAGTCTAGTTTTCATCGACTAATTATGATAAGATTATAATTAACTAAATCTACAGTAGCTAAAATTTAGTCGACTAAAATATGAAATGTAACCGTTGCAATACGTAAATGTTTTTTTTAACATTTCCCTTTTGAAATGAAACATCTACATGCATGCATTGATAATAAAAGTAGACATTAAAGTGATTATTACCAACATAGATCTGCTTCACACTCGGTGTGGACATTCAGCAAATATTCCAGAATAGAATCACGTTGGAATGAATGATATATTATAGGATCTAAGTAAGATAGAAGCTCAGGTCTGTATGCATGCATTATAATAGCATTATACAGTAAAGAGGTCACTAAAACTCATCATTTCCATCAAAGATCTGCTTCAGACTCGGTGTGGACACTCATGAGATATTGTAGAATAGAATCAAGTTGGAATAAATGATATATTATGAGCTTTATTAAACATATAAGATCAGAAGATTGGATATCTGTGCATGCTCTATATGCATTTATTCATAATTACACTGACCAGCATAAGTTTGTGTAAAACAAAATGCTACATGTCACAGCGTGTAAACGTTTTCGGTCTCATAATACTGTTTGTAAATGAGCATGAAACATTTCATCGTTTTTTATTATCGCAGTCTATTAAAAATATCATACTGTTTCTGTGTTTGACAGTTTATATTGTTTTATTTTTTGTGACCAGGTTAAGGTACTGTTTGCTGGGCAGGACATAAATGAAAGTCCCTTCCTCGTGGACGTGGCCAAAGCATTGGGAGATCCCAACAAGGTGCAGGCTCGTGGTCCAGGCCTTGAACCCATGGGCAATGTAGCCAACAAGCCCACGTACTTTGACATCTATACCGCAGGTATAATACAATTAATGATACTTAATAATATTCTTACATTTGTTCTTATAATACCAAATTAGTTACAGTGGTGCTTGAAAGTTTGTGAACCCTTTAGAATTTTCTATATTTCTGCATAAATATTTTCACACAAGTCCTAAAAGTAGATAAAGAGAACCCAGTTAAACAAATGAGATACAAATATTACAGTTGGTCATTTATTTATTGAGGAAAATCATCCAATATTACATATTAGTGAGTGGCAAAAGTATGTGAACCTTTGCTTTCAGTATCTGGTGTGTCCTTTCAGGTGCAGGCGCAGGTGATGTAGGTGTGATCATTGTGGACTCTCAGGGCCGCAGAGACACAGTGGAAATCATATTGGAGAACAGAGGAGACAGTATTTTCCGCTGCACATACATCCCCATGCTGGAAGGGCCTCATGTCATCTATGTGACATTCGCTGGCCAACAAATACCCAGAAGCCCTTTTACAGTCCACATCTCAGAGGGTGAGAGTCATTTTCCATCTGGCCTGCCTTGTGTGTCTGAAAATGTGATTTTTTTTTAAATACTGATCATTTAACAGTTTTTACCACACCCTCTCTGGCCTTTCTGTTTCAAGGGTTTCAAACCAGTTGCTGCATTTATATTGACATTCCAGAACCAAGTGTACTAGGACTTTTTGTGCAAACTGTTTTTTTTACTTTTCAGTAAAAGTGGAGGGTTTACTTACGTTTGGAGCTGGTATTGTATCTAACCAATTTCTTCCAGAGAGGAATCAAATGAAATCTAATAGTGGCTTCACCTATTTTTGGAATAGTACTTCATGTAATATTTAACTTTGTTTTTGGTCTTACCTCCAGGGAGTGATTTTTTTGTTTGGTTTTTTTTCTATGTTTTCTACTCTGGGCAACCCCATATACGCACACCTATTCTGAAAGTGTTGCTGTATTTTTTCGCCTTTGTGTCATTCTAGCTCCTCTGAGTAGCGTGTCGGCCGGCTCTCCAGTTCACATAATACCTCAGTCTATTCGCACGCCGCCCACCGAAAAACCCAAGAAAGTGCCCCCCCCTACACCGCCTAAACCAAGGCGAGCAAGTTAGTATGGGCCGCTGGGGTGCGGCACATGCCTGCACAAGCTTGGTCGCTTCTCCTTGTCCCCTTTTGTGCCTCCCTGTCCATTCTTGCCCTTTATGTCTCTGTCCTTTTTTCCTGAACATACCTATTCCTCCCTATCCATCCCTGCCCCTATGTATCCTCCTCAGTGTCTGTTGAAAAGCTGCACCTGTCTTTGCCTCAGCTCTTTGGCATGCCATGGCACTTGCAACAGCAGAACCCAGTATACAGCTTTCAGCAGAGAGGAACTGGAATGAATGGGAGTGTACGAAGGAGTGTGTGAGAGGGTGTGTAAGTGTGTGAATGAAATATTTGAAATAGTGCTTGATTTGCTCGCAGTGGCATTTTAATCCCAAAGACAAAAGAGAAAGAGAGCCATAATTTTGTGATGGAGCTGGACAATCACCTTACACATGCTTCATTTAAAAGAGGTCAAATCCAGCATGACCTCCGCATCTGGGCTGGATCTGATTATTACATTTTCTAATACTTTCTAATAATTGCTACCGTATTTTTCAGACCATAAGGCGCACTTAAAATCCTTTAACTTTCTCAAAAATCGACAGTGCGCCTTTAAATGCGGTGCGTCTAATGTATGAATTAATTCTGGTTGTGCTTTCTGACCTAGAACCGATTGTAGATGGTACACGGCGCTCATAAATCTGTCAAAATGTTTTAGCACGGCCTTGGTAAGTTTTACGGAGCTTACGGCCACCATAGTGCGCAGCATCACGGAGTAATACGGTATGTGCTTCAGCATTAGGGTACGTGCATTCATTCATTTATTTTTCAAAGCGGATTTCAAACCCCAACGCTATCAGTCACGCAGTACAACATGGACATAGAGCAGCTGTGAGAGAATTCAACATTAACGAGTCAATGGTACGGAAGTGGAGGAAGCAAGAAGACGCCCTGCGCCAGGTAAAGACCAAACTGAGCTTCCGATGGAACTTAAGAGTTTTGTTTCATTTAATGCGCCATATAACCCGGTGCGCTTTATGTATGAAAATATACCCGTTAGCAGCCGATCATTGATATTGCGTCTTATAATCCGGTGCGCTTTATCGTCCGAAAAATACGGTAAATCAAGTACAATGTAGTTTTAACTCTCAGATTAATTCACATTAACCCCAACCTACCTGTGGTGAGATATCAATTATTAACAAGTATCAAAATGATTTACAAGACATCTGTCTTCTGGCACCATGAGGCTGTTGTCAAAGTGACTGTCTAGCTATGTCATGTGAAGAAGGTTAATCTAGCTTCATCATAACTGTCATCTCCCACCTTTTGCTTGTCTTTATAACCACAGTCGTCATCATGATCTTCATAATAACAGTCATCATCCCCATTGTTGTCGTCATCATCATCATGTGTTCCTGTCTGTCATAATCATCAATGTTCGATTACAATGTATTGTTTTTTGAGTAACACAGATAACATGAATACTCTGTGTTTGTTCTAACATGTTCATTTCAAATCCTTTACGTCTATGACATGCAATTTTAAATGGCTATAACAAGAATAACCAACGAAATATATATGACTCAACAACATAATCATTACTGAGATCCTAAAACTTGTATAACCATGTATGTCTCTTTCCTGTGTAAAGATGAAAACAATTGCACAAACTGCATGTGTTTTTGAGATTACACTGACTAAAGGCTATTTTGAAAAATACTCCGAATCAAATCTCAGTTACCGGTACTAGGTTATTTGCATTCATGAAACTTTACAACAACATTGCTATTGCTATTGCTATTATAAAATATTTTTAAAAAGGATGCTGTAATATGTTGTTAATTGTTTTATTTATGATTATATGCTGCAAAATGACGTGTATATAAAAGTGTACTGTTTTATTATATAATAAATATCTGTAACAGTCTAGAAAATGTCACAGGAAAACATGCATGTTTATATTACCATCATCCAATGGTTAGATTTTCATTTTATTTTTAAATAGAAAATTATATATAGTTTAAAGATTAGCACTATTCATGTTTAGAGCATTAACAACTCCGTAGTTACAATTCTGGCATCATACCCATCTTCAGTCTTTATATAAACTTTTTTGTATTGATAGCTGTGGGATATTACAGATTGATTTTTTTTATTTTGATGTGCTCTGATGTAGCTACTACACTTTTTTTTACACTACTTATTTATAGTACGCCAGCCAGCAAGAACACTACACATACAAAAATCAAATAAAAAAATCTAATTAAGTCTTTCATTTTTTTTTCATTTTAATCATTGGAGCTTATTGAAGGGCCTCGTATTTTCTCTAAGACCGTGCACTAGAAATTTGGAACAGTCTGAATGTCTTAATAATATTACATTGAAATATAGCAAATACTATTTGGGCTTTTAAATTCCATCACCATTCCTGATTACTCATTGTTCATTCTCATTGCTGTGTTCATGTAACAGTTCTATGTTACCTTCCCATATGCAGCACCATGCTCACCCAAACTAACTCTAAACTCTGCATCTATATGTAGTGTGTCTGTGAATTATGACAAATTCAAAACTTTATTTTGGACCAAGTGTTTTTTGAGTACAAGTCTAATCTCTGTCACCATTCATCAGCAAGTAATCCAAATGCCTGCCGAGCTATTGGCCGAGGTCTGCAGCCCAAGGGTGTACGAGTGAAGGAGGTAGCTGATTTCAAAGTGTACACCAGAGGAGCAGGCAGTGGAGACCTACGGGTCATTGTCAAAAATCCAAGTAAGTGTATTCTGTAACTGACTGGTCATCGCAATCTGTTGTCTCAGTACCCTTGAATATATGATTTTAAGTCATTAAACGTTCTGTGTACTATTACTTTACTATATAGGTGAAGTAAGTGCACCACCAATTGTGTCATTACTATTTTGTCACACTTTAAAGTCTCTACTAAGAAGCATCAACATTAGCTAAATTAGATAGCTGACTACCCTCCAAATGTTATCATTCTCTGGCTGAAACTAATGGAAATTCAGTACCTGAGTCTTAAGTTACTCAGACAGATTTTAATGAACTTATTTACAGTTTACATAAATGCACCATAGCCACTAACTGTTCATAAGTTGTATTAGCTAGGCAAAGTTATGCTGCCTATAGTTTAAATACTGAATGAGACTTGTAAAGTTTAAAAATAACATTACTGTTTAAACTGATGAGTAGTGAGTGCTTTCAAAATTATTTTTAGAAGCACTTAGGAAAGTCTTTAGTTTAATAGATAAATAGTTAAAGCTATTTGAGGTATTCAATTTCTAAATATCATGCTTTTAATTTCTTACTTTTAAAGCTCTACTTTTTGCTTCGACAGTGATCAACAAGCTCTTTGGTTTACTACAAATTTTAATACATGTAAAATTGTCTCTGCTTTCTTATGTTTGTGTCTTAAGAGGGTGGTGATGATCCAGTGAAGGTAATGGACCTCGGTGATGGGGTGTATGAGTGCAATTACTACCCAATTTTCCCTGGAAAATACACTGTGATCATTACCTGGGGCAGCCATGCCATCCCACGCAGGTGAGCTTTCCCCCATGCACAATACTGTGGCATAGGTTAAATGTCTATATGTACAGTGGTGCTTGAAAGTTTGTGAACCCTTTACAATTTTCTATATTTTGCATAAATATGACCTACAATATCATCAGATTTCCACACAAGTCCTAAAAGTAGATAAAGAGAACTCAGTTAAATAAATGAGACAAAAATATTATACTTGGTCATTATTTATTGAGGAAAAAAAATGATCCAATATTACATATTAGTGAGTGGCAAAAGTATGTGAACCTTTGCTTTCAGTAGCTGGGGTGACCCCACCAAGACCCCCCTGTGCAGCAATAACTGCAGCTTAATGTTTCCTGTAGCTGTTGATCAGTCCTGCACACCGGCTTGGAGGAATTTTAGCCCATTCCTCCGTACAGAACAGCTTCAGCTCTGGGATGTTGGTGGGTTTCCTCACATTAGCTGCTCGCTTCAGGTCCTTCCACAACATTTCCATTGGATTAAGGTCAGGACTTTGACTTGGCCATTCCAAAACATGAACTTTATTTTTCTTTAACCATTCTTTGGTAGAACGATTTGTGTGCTTAGGCTCAGAATCTTGCTACATGACCCACCTTCTCTCATCAATGATGGCAAGTTGTAACGGCCCAGATGCAGCAAAACAGGCCCAAACCATGATACTACCACCACCATGTTTCACAGATGGGATAAGGTTCTTATGCTGGAATGCAGTGTTTTCCTTTCTCCAAACATAACGCTTTTCTTTTAAACCAAAAAGTTCTAGTTTGGTCTCAACCGTCCACAAAACATTCTTCCAATAGCCTTCTGGCTTGTCCACGTGATCTTTAACAAACTGTGCAGACAAGCAGCCATGTTCTTTTTGGAGAGCAGTGGATTTCTCCTTGCAACCCTGCCATGCACACAATTGTTGTTCAGTGTTCTTCTGATGGTGGACTCATGAACATTAACATCAGCCAATGTGAGAGAGGCCTTCAGTTGCTTAGAAGTTACCCTGGGGTCCTTTGTGACCTCGCCAACTATTACAGGCCTTGCACTTGGAGTGATCTTTGTTGGTCGACCACTCCTGGGGAGGGTAACAATGGTCTTGAATTTCCTCCAGTTGTACACAATCTGTCTGACTGTGGATTGGTGGCATCCAAACTTTTTAGAGATGGTTTTGTGACATTGGATGTTACATTTGGGTTTCCATAAAGCTTTGGCTGTATATTGCATATTAGTTAATTTTACTGTACTTCCCACTAACACTGACATGGTGGCTTGGTAGATAGCACTGCTGTCTCACAGCAAGACGATCCTGGGTTCAATCGCAGGGTGGAGCGGGCTGGAGCTCCTTTCTGTGTGGAGTCTGCATGTCCTCTGGTTTCTTCCCATAGTCCAAAACATGTGTGCTAGGTGAATTAAGTTGTTAGGATATGCTAAATTGGCATTGACTTGTGTGTGTGTGTGTGTGTGTGTGTGTGTGTGTGTGTGTGTGTGTGTCTATATATATATATATATATATATATATTATATATATATATATATATATATATATATATATATATATATATATATATATATATATAAATGAAATGACCACTGATTCAATGTGATGTTTGATCAAAAAGTTTTGCTAAGGAAGATTTATCATGTTATTGGATATTAGACATATGAATAATAATTTACTATATTTACTATTGGTTTTAAGTACACTTTACCTCTTAGGGTAGTTTTGGGTTATTTTAATTTCACTCAAGTAAATTTATAAATACTATAAAATAATGTACTGTCATTCTGTTATACATCTGTGGACAATATTGATTTAATCTGTAGCATGCATCAGAATGTAGGAAACCTTAGAGGTCAACATTAGGAGGTTCTGAAAAATAGGCACTACGTTACAGTCCCATCACTTTTTATGTGTGTTTATATAGCCCGTTTGAGGTGTTGGTTGGTGAGGATGCAGGGCTTCAGAAGGTGAGAGCGTGGGGTCCAGGCCTGGAGACAGGCATGGTGGGCAAGTCAGCTGACTTTGTGGTGGAGGCCATTGGCACAGAGGTGGGAACTCTGGGTAAGTTTAACACCTTTGCTGTTTACTTTTTTTCCTTATCCACCAACAGCAAGCTGTGTGGTCGCCTGAGACTTAGTGTTTATGGTTTTTGACTGTTTTTGACTGATATGTGTACATATATGTATGTGTGTATGTAGGATTCTCCATCGAGGGACCATCGCAGGCTAAGATCGAGTGTGATGATAAGGGTGATGGTTCCTGTGATGTTCTGTACTGGCCAACAGAGCCTGGTGATTATGCTGTCCATGTCATTTGCGATGATGAGGATATTAAGGACAGCCCCTTCATGGCTCACATCCTCCCTGCAGCCAATGATATTTTTCCTGAGAAGGTCAGTTCCTCCCCACTAACCTCAAAATATCCAGAACAGTATTATTAGATTAGTTACACATACATTTTATATGTAGTGTAAAATGTTCTGTATATTGTGTGTTGTAGAAAACATGGAATAACCCAAGTATAATGGCTTCCATTTAGTCTTAGGCTGCATGTATACAGAGCTGGAAACTGCTGAGTTGCATTTATTAAACTTTGCCACTCCAACATTTTATATTTTAAGCAGGTGCAACAAGGGCTGTGCCATGGGAAATCTGTTGTATTGTTTTTAACCCATTGTGGCCCAAAATTATCTACTTTTTAATATAATATAAACATCATTAAGCATATTGGGACATCTGGTCAGTAGGAAAAACAAATAGTCATTGTTGTTGCTTGACCATTTTTGTTGCAGGTGAAATGTTATGGTCCTGGTTTGGAGTCCACTGGCTGCATTGTCAACAGACCTGCAGAGTTCACTATTGATGCCAGAGGAGCAGGCAGGGGCCAGCTGAAAATCTATGCTCAGGTATCAGGTCCTCTGTTATTCTTACTCAGTGACCACAATATTATGTTTAACCTTCATTTTGTAATAGGGTGTACTAAAGAAAAGAAAAAAGTACTAACAAGTATACTGATTTAAGTTTAGGACTAATATTTTTTTATGATTCGTTCTTTTTTGTAAAATGTCTTCTTCTGTATTTTTGCTTTTAGGACTCAGATGGTTACCCTATTGACATCCAAATCACAGATAATGGTGACAGCACATTCTTTTGCATCTATATTCCCACAAAGCCCATAAAACACACCATCATCATCACCTGGGGTGAGGTCAATGTGCCCAGCAGCCCATTCAGGGTGAGAGCTTACTCTGGTGAAAGACGCATGCAGTATATCCTTTTTAGTCAACTTTACCTTATTTGTGTTTGCTGTACATGTAAAATGTATTTTATACAGTATGTGCAGTTTATTTCATTTTTGTAAGTACTTCTTTGCCCACATAATACAGTGATTTTCAACCTTATCTGAAAACGTAATGGTCATTTGAAGAAAATGAAGGGTGGTGTAGCTCCTGTTACCTTGTCTTATGTTTTTGTTTTGCATTTTGTGACCTGCAGTCTTAAACTTTTTTCAGGTCAACATTGGAGAGGGTAGCCACCCTGAGAATGTAAAGGTGTATGGCCCTGGTGTGGAGAAGACTGGCTTGAAAGCCAATGAACCTACCTACTTCACTGTAGATTGCAGTGAGGCTGGTCAAGGTACAACTTAGTGACATTTTTTGTCATTATATCATGACAACCACACTTTCCATACACTGACCGCTATCCTTCTTACTTTTTTGCCATGTAGGAGATGTGAGCATTGGGATTAAGTGTGCTCCTGGAGTGGTAGGCCCTGCAGAGGCCGACATTGATTTTGACATTATTAAAAATGATAATGACACATTTACGGTCAAATATACTCCACCAGGACCAGGGCGATACACTATCATGGTGCTGTTTGCTGATCAGGTTAGTTCATATCTTTATTTTAAGATTATTATGAGAATATGACCTTTATAAATAATGACATTTCTTAAATAATGGCGGTAACTATGTATTCCTATTGACCATAGGAAATACCCATCAGTCCCTTTCGTATTAAAGTAGAACCATCCCATGATGCTAATAAAGTGAAAGCAGAGGGTCCAGGACTTTGCAAGACTGGTAAGGTTCTGCATCTCTGTTACAAGGTCTTTTACAGTGAGAATTAAAAATGCTGATTTTTGCTGTTAAAAATGCTGATTCTTGGTGTTTAGGTGTGGAGGTAGGCAAACCCACACACTTCACAATCTACACAAAAGGAGCAGGCAAGGCCACACCAGAGGTGCACTTTACAGGAGCTCTTAAAGGAGAGGCTGTCAGTGACTTTGAGATCATTGATAACCACGATTACTCCTTTACTGTGCGCTACACTGCTCTACAGCAGGTAAGAGGAAGGGAAGAAAGACACCTGACCTACGGTACTTCTGTAGCTATATGAGTCATTCAACCGAATGGGTGTCATTTGCTTGTTGTAACTCTTAAAGATTAAACTTCATTTTCTATAGTTTTTCAACACGTAATCTAACAACTCACAGATTTAACTATTCATAATGGATATTGGTTAATCCCAGCCAACTTTATGTTAGTTTTCCATGGTTTCTGCTCTTACTGTTACTCAATAGTGTTACTCTTTACACATCACATTCTAATGATTTACCAAAATTTTGTATTTTTACTGTCAATACAGTGTTATTTAAATACATTTCTATATACATAATGGTTAGCTTAGTGTTTAAGGCTCTGGATTAATCAGAGGGTTGTAAGTTCAAATCCGGTCTTGGTGCTTCTGTTGGGCCCTTAATCAAGACCCTTAACCTTCAACTGCTTAGCTCATATTGCTCTGGATAAGGACTTCTGCTAAATGCTGTAAATTTAAATAGATGTAACCAAAATCACAAAGATATATGATTAAAAATAACATTACCCCACTTCCACATGTAAATGTAATTATATGAGAATAGGGCTTTAGGTCATGAGCATTTTAGGTACATTGCTATGCATTTGGAAGACCAGCAGAATCCCATTACACTTATAAACATTAAACAAGATATAGTATTGTTGGTGCTTTCTCAGGCTGATGATTACCTCATCATAATCTTTGTAAAATATTTATTTATAATATCAGTCAGCTAATATATAACTCACGCTATAGATAGGAGCATTCATTAAATAAAATTTTTGTCAATGGGAAAGTTAAAAAGAAGTTTTATGTGTAAGATTCCTTATGGGTGTTAAACTTTTCTTCATAGTGGACTTTACACCACACTATTTTACACAGTTCAGGGACAATGGGCTATTGCATTAATCAGTCCATATGCCAGGCAGAACATGTAATGCATGACTTTATTTTACTGCTTATGATTCACTGCTTTCAGGTGATATGTTACCATATGTCACTGATTTCAAGCACTAATAGACTAAAGCACAAACTCATTTAGCATCACAACGTAAGTTTTTCAGGCTGGATAAATATACCAAAACTCGTGTAGTTTTGGTAACCTTGCAAAATCAACTGCTCAGTGCTACAGATGTTGTGTATGGTAATTTGGCTCTATTCTGAAGAATATTGCCACTTTAGCATAATTGGAGTCAGATGTGTGCAAAGTAGGTTCACAGTGAAAGCTAATATCCTTGGCATATGGCACTTGCTAGCAGCTTAGGCTAATAGAGTTTTAAGTTAAGTACTCTACTGTTTGCCACTGCTGTTATGCTTGGGCTGTAGCCTAATGATCCTGGAAGTGGAAGTGAAATGGAGTCTGATTTCAGTGATTCTGATTGCAACGGGTTTTTGCCAAAGGCAAGGAAACAATAGAAAATAAGAATATGGCATGGGACAGAATAAAAGGCTGTTGTTCTCATTTTCTGTAGTTTTACTGCCTTGTGTTAAAAAACTGAAATGTTTTTAAATGGTTCTTTTTAAGTTCTATGACAGTTTGATTTAAAATGCAGTTTTGCTAGTACATTTTAAAGCGTTTCAGATTACTGGGACAGAATTATTATATAAAACTCAAATTACTTGGTTTTATGTCCTGTTTGAAAAAACAACATGTATGGGTGAAAGATGATTTCTTTGTATGGAATGGAATAAACAAATCTGCTTTTCCCCTGTTCTCTTTGCTAGGGTAACATGAGCATCTCTGTGCACCATGGAGGTGATCCCATACCTAAAAGCCCTTTCATTATTAGTGTTGCTCCTCCACTGGATCTCAGTAAGGTCAAAGTCCAAGGCCTTAATACCAGTAAGTCTATGGAGTTCGCCAGTACTTCATTTTTGAATTCTGTCATTTTATATTTTATGGGACTGTGGTAGTCTAGCGGCTAAGGTACTGGAATATGGACCAAAAGGTCCAGGGTTCAAATCCCACCTCTGCCAAGCTGCCACTGTTGGGTCCTTAAGCAAGACCCTTAACCTACAATTGCTTGGATTGTAAGACTGTATCAATTGTAAGTCGCTCTGGATAAGGGCATCTCCTAAATGCTGTAAATGTAATGTAAATGTTATATAAGATGGTCTATAAAAACACATGGGCCTCAACACATACCAAAATTAATTCATATCTAGTCTAACATCAGGTAACAAACACCACATAACTGACTCCGTCATGTTGTTATTTATTCACCTAGTATGCAGAAGCCATATATGAAAATGTTAATTTATGAAAAATAAAAAGTAATTTTACTGCTGATACAGCTTCAGTAGCATTTCTAGCCACGGTCAAATGGACTGGAGTAGCTGATCATCAAGAGCCATGGCCGCCTCTATAAAAGCAGGACTTTTGGCAGTCTGGGACAGTTATGTCATGGAGAAAAGGCAGCAGTGAGCAATGATTTCTGTGGATCAGTTTGGAAATGGTTATAATACCATTTTGAAACAATTTGAAATCCATTATTCTACACTGGGAAGTGGCGCTGAGAAAGAACATTCAGTGAATTCCAACAAATTCACCCAAACGTCAGTTTGCCTGATGAGCAGACATCAAAAAGAACCCATTTGCTACATTTTATGGATCTGAAGGCTTTGTCAACCATGACTCTATTGTCAGAAAAAAGACTGAATATTTCTGGCTTTTATGGAAGGTTGTTATTCTTCCCAAAAAGACGACTTGGAGGATTGCAAAGCTACAGATTCCCTTAGCCGATCAACCATCAACTCTTTATATGAAAGCATTTTCAAGGCAGTTGTGAGGAGATCTGTCTGACAGCTAAAACTTGGCAGAAATATGGTTAGACAAGGAGCAACAATCCTATGCAAAACCCAAAAAAGTACAAATGAATGAGAAGAAAACAGAAAATGAAGCTTTTACATTGACCAAGTCAATATCCAGACCTCAACTCTATTCAGATAAAAAAGTCAGAGACACATTACTTTATTAAGAAAACATTTTATTGCTGATAAATGCGAAGCTACAACGTTTGGTAAATACATAATTACAAAAGATAATCCCTTAGAGTATGTAGTGTTTTGTTCCCTGATGTTACCTGATTACTTAACTTTTAATTTTGTCCAAGAGAAGCAAATGCTTTAATATGCTAATATAAGAGAAGATAAATAAAATATTGTTTAGGTTATTTTTATTGAAGCACTGTTCTATATTCAAATTTCAGAAGTGGACGTTGGAAAGGATCAGGAGTTTGCTATTAACACACGTGGAGCCGGTGGCCAGGGTAAGGTGGATGTGCAGATCACCTCACCATCTCGACGACCAATCCCTTGTAAGGTTGAGTCTGAAACAGCCAATGAAGTACACAGTGTAAAGTACATCCCACCAGAAGAGGGACCCTATAAAGTGGACATCAGCTATGATGAGAACCCTTTACCAGGAAGCCCCTTCACTGTGGAAGGAGTCATGCCACCAGATCCATCTAAAGTAAGTTCATTGATAATCAAGTTCCATCCATGGACCCATTCAACCACTCATCCATCCTTATATTTAATTCTTCCATGCTTTGAATCATCCAGCCATAAACAAATCCATCTAAATCTAAATCTTAGCCCAAACAACAGTAAAACTAAGTAATAATGTGGCAATTGCAAGAAATTCCTCAAAGGTATTTCTCAAGCCATAGGTGGAGTTACTCAGATGCGCTGTAGGATAATTCTAAATAGCCTCCTTGTAATGCATAAAGTGCAGTAAAATCCGAATTGCTTGTCTAATCACGTTTTCAGAACTAGGCATCTCACAAAAATGACTGGGGTTAGTGTTAGTATGTTGGCGGATTAGTAGGCGCTCCAGACACCCAAATGGATGTGCACGAGTTTTAGACAATATTTCCCTTGTAAAGGAAAGCAAAACCTATATAATTTTAAACCAGCTTATCCTGGTCAGGTTTGGAGCCTATGCTGGAACTCACTGGGTACAGGCAGGGTACAACCTGGACAGGGTGTGAATCCATAGCAGGACTGACCTTCATGTTGCAAGTTCAGCCTGGGATTTGAGCATAGGTTCTCAAAAACTGCTGTTTATAGCACCTGGCTCATGCAGCACTGTCTATTAAGTTTCTAAAAATAAGAGGATAAAACTACGAAAATGTATATTTGGCTTCTGACTGCATCTTGCATAAGAGCGTGCAGAAAGTTATGTGCATTTAAACAAGTGCATTCCTACTCAGGACGCTCTCAAGATGACCTAAGATGCTTTGATCAGTATGGTCTACTAATAATCTGTCATTCTGATGGAGTACAGAGTACGTGCTGTGGCATTTAGAACAGATCACGAATCATTTGATTGCAGGTCTGAAACTTATTAAAAGTTGGCTGAAGAGGAAAACCTATCTTTATGAGGAATTATGGGGGAGCAGAAATCGGTATACAAGCACACGCTGTGCTGAATGTTATATACAAATTCAACAGCCGAGCAGTGAATATGGAAATGAATTCTGCACATGGTGATCATCATGCAGATTCCAGATACCCGATGTCCACTAATTGAGAATTAGTCATCAACAGTAATTAATGCATGTCCACAATTTCCAGAATGTTCTTATGCCTGCTCACTGTTATTAACTTTCTTGTGAAATAAGTATGGGTCTGTGTGTCATGACTTTGGCTTCCAGTAATTAACTCTGGATAAAATTCCTTGGGTGATGAGGTCACTATCGTTTCAAAGTCTTTCAGCAACTTGTTCCATTCTTTCCATTCATATTGTTAGGTAATACATGAAAAAACACAATGGTACAGGAAATCTGCTCAGTGACTATAAGGTGTTTTGTGTGTAATTAATCTATGGAGGGACCCAGAGTGTGCTTGGACACAGGAGGTAGTTAAAGCATGTTTGGAAATTCATCTTTCCTCAAGGGAAAATGACAAGTATTGTAAAAACTAGCAAAAAGAAAATGAAAGCAATCGTTTTTAATTTGTACTTTGTCAAACACAGCATTCGTCTTACTTACACTTTACATATTAATTACAGTGTAGTGGAAAATGATGGACTGCAGGAAGAGCGTTGACTGGCCATTTTACACAATGAACAGTATTAATGCCTTATTATGTGCTAATATATATCAGATAGAACGGTATCACAACTTTCAATCTGTCTCTCAAACTAGCAGTACCAAAAAAAAAATGGAAATATGCAGCCACTCATCTACAGTACCCACTTCAGGGTTATGCTGGGTCTTGAACGTGTCCTTGGAGTACTGAGTGCAATTCAGAATTCAGAAACACTTACTTTGGCAGTCTGCTGTAGTGCATTACACCCTCACTCCGTACTGATTGATATCTGGAGGGCAATTTAGAACAGGAAATCAGTCATTCTAATGACTTGTTTTTGGGAGGTGTTAAGAAACTGGAGTCCCACAAAAACATGGCTTGAACTTGGGATCCTGGTACTGTGCGACCCTGGCTCACAGTGTCATATGGGTTTAAATACACAAGGTAATATGGCTTAAGTAGGTTAATAACCTTAATAATAATAATAATAACCTTGTTGAACCACAGATGTACTGTATATGTGAACAGACATTACAGTGATGCTTGAAAGATTGTGAACCCTTTAGATTTTCACTCAAGTCCTAAAAGTAGATGGCCCAGATGCAGAAAAACAGGCCAAAACCATGATACTACCACCACCATGTTTCACAGATGAGATAAGGCTCTTATGCTGGAATGCAGTTTTTTCTTTTCTCCAAACATAACACTATTGTTTTAAACCAAAAAATTCTATTTTGGTTTCATCCATCCACAAAACTTTGCCAGTAGCCTTCTGGCTTGTCCACGTGACTTTTAGCAAACTGCAGACGAGCAGCAATGTTCTTTTTGGAGGGCAGTGGCTTTCTCCATGCAACCCTACCACGCACACCATTGTTGTCCAGTGTTCCTTTAATGGTGGACTCAGTGGTCTTGAATTTCCTCCATTTTTACACACTGTCTGACTGTCGATTGTTGGAGTCCAAACTTTTTATAGACTTTTATTTTGTAACCTTTTCCAGCCTGATGAGCATCAACAACTCTTTTTCTGAGTTCCTCAGAAATCTCCTTTGTTCGTGCCGTGATACACTTCCACAAACATGTTGTGAAGAGCAGACTTTGATAGATCCCTGTTCTTTAAATAAAACAGGGTGCCCACTCACACCTGATTGTCATCCCATTGATTGAAAACACCTGACTCTAGTATAATATTTTTGTCTCATTTGTTTAACTGGTTCTCTTTATCTACTTTTAGGACTTGTGTGAAAATCTGATGATGTTTTAGGTCATATTTATGCAGAAATATAGAAAATTCTAAAGGGTTCCAAAACTTTCAAGCACCACTGTATGTGGCACATGCTCTGTAGTTTTTTCACTACATATATCATATTCTCATGCCTTTTATGCTTTTTCATTGTTTACATTCTGTTTCATGTAATGTCTACACAGGTGCGAGCATATGGTCCTGGCCTGCGGGGAGGAATCGTGGGTCAGCCGGCACCCTTTTCCATCGACACCAAAGGTGCAGGCACAGGTGGTCTGGGTCTAACTGTGGAGGGGCCATGTGAGGCCAAGATTGAGTGCCAAGACAATGGTGATGGCTCATGCTCTGTGTCATACTTACCCACTGAACCGGGTGAATATGCCATCAACATCTTGTTTGCTGATGCACACGTGCCTGGCTCACCCTTTAAAGCCATAGTGCAGTCTGTGTTTGATCCGAGCAAGGTGACAGCCAGTGGGCCAGGTTTGGAGAAAGGCAAAGTGGATGAGGATGCATCCTTCACAGTAGACTGCTCCAATGCAGGGGAGGCTGAGCTCACCATCGAGATCATCTCAGACACAGGTGCCCAGGCCCAAGTGCACATCCAGAACAACAGTGACGGCACGTACTCCATCACCTATGTGCCCCCTTTCCATGGCATGTACACCATCACTATAAAATATGGTGGGCATGCTGTGCCAAATTTTCCTTCTCGCGTCAATGTGGATCCTGCCATCGACACCAGCGAGATCAAAGTTCAGGGACCAGGAGTGGAACCCAGAGGTAAAGAAAACATCTGATCATTATCATTTTGGGCCACCTTGTTTGATTTATTACTGTGTAATTCTAAATGTATTTCCAGCACTCGTTCTATGTATGGTAGCATATATTTATTATTAGCCATATGAATTTAATTTTCAGAAAGACATTACAGAAAAACAGTGTATATGCACCATGCCTGCAGACATTTACAATGATATACAATATACCAAAATAAAAGAAAAGCAACAGGGTCACAAATGGTATCAACACATTCTATTTAGAATCAGAATATGCAGTCAGAAATATTGAACCCCCAAAGAAAGAAAGCACTTATTACTTTTTGTTAGAGCTAGATCTTATTTTTCATCTTTATCATTTGAATGACACAGCAAATGAACAAAGAAAAGGAATGTTCTAGTATTTTAAAGTATGATGTTTGGTTAATATCATAATTATTCAACTCATGTATAATATTGTTGATTGTAAAACCTACTGCTAGTCTGGTACATTTGAAGGTAGGGTAAAACATTAGTCAAACATATACCTGGCCATGGAAGAAAGACATTAGCCATCTCATTAGGACAACGAATAAAAGCCCCCATATGTTACGGTTCACCTAAAAACGGGCGAACGGTGTAAAATAAAAAGTGTTTTTTAGGACCCGATTGCTGTTAGCTCCAGATGGAAGGGATGAATAAAAAACTAAATAAATAAAAAGGGAAGTGTGTGTGGCAAGACGCCGGCACACCCACAAAAAGACTGAAAATAAAGATGCACCTGTATTAAGGCTGGTAGCTGGGAATTGAACCCTGCTCACCAGCGTCAGGGTCGGGAGCTTTAGCGTCACGCCACAAGGGAGCTGCTGCAGATGTGAGCGAAAGGAGGGGTAAAAGGACAAATGAATGAACCACTCTGAATGGACTCAAACAAAGGTTATGTGTAATAAATGTGAAAGTTCTCCTTTTAAAATGGAGCGTCCGTCTTCGGGGAGACATCTGAGGCTACGCAAAGTGAGTCATGGTTCTGCCAGTGATGGACAGCATGACACAGACGCGGAAGCAAAGCATGTCAGGGTTCTGCCCGACGCGGGCAGCACGATAGGGATACGAAAGCGAAGTATGTCAGGGTTCTGCACAATGTAGCGTGACACGGATAGCGTAAAGCGAGGGAGGGAGGGGGGTTGGGGGTAGGTGCCAATTCCCCAATCGCGGAGAGGAAGTGTGAATGAATAAGCCCAAAGGGGCGGCCGATGATAAAGGGAGAATGCGAGGGGCTTGCGTCACTGCAGAGATATGGAGGGAGTAACACGAAGGTGGACAAGGGGAACGAGCGAGCGAAACCTTGCCCAGCTCTGATCCACTAAGCCCTATTGGTTACCTCAAGTTTCTGAACTCTACTTGGCTGCTTCCCTTGCTGGAAGCAGTCTACCAGTATCCCTAGCCGACCGTACCAAAGCCAAAAAGAAAGGTGGATCATGACAGCACGTGTGAGATGGGCGAGGTCTCATAATTGAGAACGTAAGGGTGCGACATCCAACGGTGCTCAGGAGCGTACTTAAATACCTGAGCCAACTGGTGTCACTGGTGCCAACTGGAGCCAACGGGCACGCATGGCCCGATCATTATCGGCGCTTATTTGGTGATTGGCGACACCTGCCAGCTGACACGTGCCATTCCAGTCCCGATGTGTTAGTGAGCCAACGCTGAGCCAATCTAGCATTGACAGCATGGCTCGTAACAGCATATTACTGTAAGAGAATTACAGGTTGACCTAACGGCTGGGATAAATGTCTCAATGTCAACTTTAAGATGTTAACTTAACAACCAAGGACTTCATGATCAGACCCTTGACCAAGGAGAAATAGAAGGGTTGACGGGAATATGCCAAAAGGAATTTAGATATTCCTGCAGAGTTCTGGATCACACTTCTGTGGAGTGATGAAAGAAAACTGGAACTGTTTGGCCATGTGGATCAATGTTTCTCTGGTGCAAGAAAGGTGGGCTGATGAGGCAGTGGTCAAGCCTGGAGGTGGGTCAGAGATGATGTGAGGATGTGTTTGTGCTCTAGGAACTGCCATCTTGACTGTGTGACTGGCATCATGAATTCACGGAAATACGAAGTCGCTTTGAGGACTATTATGTGGTGAACTTGAACCTGGGACTCTCCAGTAAGACAGTGATCCCAAGCACACTTCCAAGTCAACCAGCGCTTGATTAAGTTGTCATTCCTGAAATGGCTTGGCGTAACCTTCTCAGTCTCCAGATTTAAATCCCATCTTAGGTGGGATTTAAAGCAAGCAGTTGCAAAAGGGAAACTATCAAAAAAAAAGCCGAAAGCTTTTGCAGAGGAGGAATAGGCAACAATTCCACAAAAGTTGTGTCAGAAGCTTGTCAGCACTTACTGAATCACTCATTAGAGGTTATCAAGGCAAAAGGATGCTCCAACAAATACTGATGTTGAGTACCTCCACCAAATACTGATGTTAAACTCAAAATTAAGTCACCTTATGTTATCAAAACTGCTTCTATGTAACAATAAATCTTTTTTCTTTGTTTACCAAGAACTATTCTTATATATTTTTGCTCAGTACTATACACATCACAATAATACCTTAAAAGGTGAGAGGGGTTGAATATTGCTGATTGCTGTTTGCAGAAATAATTTTTAAAGTAGGAAAATCTGGGAAAAGTGTAAGAATTGACTTTAATGTCCAGTAAGCTGGGCACTCTGAGTAACATGAATAACAGTTAGAGTGACAAAAGTATTGATAATTGTGACATTCACATAAACTATACTGTGGTGCAGTGTATTGCACTGTATCAGTATATCATCATGGCCCTCACTCTTAGTAAAAAAAAAGTCTTGGCGGTAACTCATTTAATTTTCAAGTGAAAGTGGCACTTGCAGTTAATGCTCCAGAGATCCCTGATTTGACCTTGGACTCCACCTGTGTGGCAAACCTCCGAATGTCTGAGCCTTCTTTGGGTGCTCTGGTTTCCTCCCACATCCCACAGACATAAGTTAGGTTAGATGGTTGATTGATTGAAGAAAAATAACTAATTAAATAAAATATATGTTTTAAATACAGTAATGTCCTATCCCTATATAATTTCAAAAGAATGAATAACCTCCAGGCCTTGAACCAAAGACACAAAATATGCTGTTCTTTACAGTATGTGGAACACTTTAAAGCTAAATCACAATATATTACAAAGAGCATTATGCCAACCACCCTTCCCTTTCCCTTCATAATTTGGATATGCTCAGATTCAGATTGGCAGGGCAGCAAGGTGGCATGGTTGCCTCACAGATCCAGCATCCCTGGTTCGAGTTTGCACATCCTCCGTGTCTGGGTGTGTTTGCTTCGGGTGCTCTGGTTTCCTCCCACAGACATGCGTTAGCTTTATTGATTATGCTAAATTAGCCCGGTGTGAATGTGTATGACTAGTTTCGACATAACCTTGTATTGGTCCTGAAATTACCACTGCAGCTGATATGACTTTAATTAAAGGTAATATTCATTCACAACCACATACCAATCCCTCTGCCAAGGAGGAGGGCCATAGGCAATTAGAGTACCTCTGGTAGTTGTTTTTATCTAGAGCAACTTATGACTGATAGAAAAAAACTCAAGCAGTTGTGGATTGAGGACCTTGCTCAACAACAGTGGCAGAAACATGAACTTTGGACCATCTGGCCAGTAGTCTAGTACTTTAACTGGTGATAGACACTTCCAGTGACAGAGCATACATGTATGGAGTAACGCAGCACTTCTGTTATATACATCCGCTATCCTTGATGAACTAGTGTATCTGATCGCTGCATCAACTGAGCGCCCATTATGTTTCATTAAATAATAAAAATGCTACATATATGCTTAATGTATTGAATATGAACATGTCCTTAAATGTGGTTAAAATGTTCCCTTTAAATAAAATGTATCCAATAATTTTCCCAAAGAGGTAAGAAAGACTAGTTGCTGAACATTCAGGTACTAATTTATGTATGATTATGTATGCTGTGTAATATGACTTTTAATGCTTCTGAACTGAATGTATTATGGATGTTTGCGTGGAATTACAGGAGTTCTTAGGGAAGTCACAACACATTTTATTGTGGACACCCGGACTTACAACAAGACCGGAGGCAACCACATCAAAGCCCGCATTGTTAACCCATCAGGCACCAACACAGATACTTTCATCACAGACAAATTGGATGGAACCTACAGAGTGGAATACACTGCTTATGAAGATGGTATGATGTTCAAAAATGTACACGATGAAGAAGAAGGTTTTATTAAATTGAAATTGGTCATGGGTATTAATTGTGGAGTTATGTAGTTAATTTAATTAATTAGCTTATAGTTTAGGCTTCAATCAAAATAGGAATGTGAGCTTGAAGAATGAGCCAAAAAGTGGTAGGAAGATGTTATCAGAAGAGCAGATACCCCAACTGTTTTGTTAACCAATTGAATGCTGTAGGATTTTTCAACCTCATATTTAGTTGCTGTATCTATCGTTTAATCAATTATAACTGCATTTTAGCAGGTTTTGTCATATTTATAATGTGGAACAACACTCATTGATATGAAACTAAAGTATAATTTAACTATCACGATCCGCAACAGAACCTGACATTTTCGCCCGTGGTCGATCGTGGACAATCCCTTGTGGAAGCAAGATGGCCGCGGATTCACCTGAACCTCGCCATGTTTGATTACTGGCCTACCGCGTACAGCCAGGTGGAGCTCTTTTTAATCTCCGCTCTCCCTTGCGCTGTCGCAGTAGCATTATCTCGGGTCTCCCGAGCTTATGGTGCGGTCCGCTAGATTACGTGTGCTGTTGCGGTACCGTCCGCTGTATTACTCCCAGTTGTAGTCCCGTCCGCTGGATTACCTGTGCTGTTGCGCCCTCGGACTCTCATGTTTGCGGCCCTGCCTGGTACGTCCTGTTCTGTGGCTGCGTCCGCATATGTTTGTTTTTGTTTTTGGGTGTTTTCTGTGTTGTATAGCCTCCGTAGCTTCAGGTTAGTTTCCGTGGCTCTATGTTAGCCTCCTTAGCTTATCGCGTTTATCTCCGTTGCTTTTTGTTAGCCTTTAGCTTCGCCCTGTGTTCTTCTAGATGTTTAGTTTGCTGTGTTTCTTTTGGTTGGGGTTATCGTTATTGATTATTATTATTATAATTATCATTGTTTTGTAATAAATTGTTATATTTTACTGGAACCATGCACTTGCCTGCGTCCCGTTTTGCACCACGTACGGCATTCGTAACAGAATGCTACCGACCACCATACAGATGGCAGGTTCCAGTTTAGTTCCGGTTTTACCGGATAGGTTTAATGGAGAGACCAATCTTTGTCAGCGATTCAATTCGCAATGCTGATTTTTTTTGTTTGTTCCTCTCTTGTTCGCCCCATGCCCAGATTTCATTTACTGTTTCGAGTCTCACGTGTAGGGCGTTGCAATGGGCCTCCAATGTTTGGCCTATGGCCCAAGCTAGTACAGGGGAACAATTTTTGGAGTTTATTGCGTCCACTTTTGGTCCTCCCACAGGCAGTCGCTACCACAGCGGCAGAGTCTACTCTTGCTGGTCCGATTAAGGGGGCCAGGTTTGTTGACCATAGGGACCTTCCGCGGCTGGTGCATCATTTGTTGGATCCTCCGCTCACCAGTGTGCAGAGGATGGTTCCATCCAGGAGATGTCACCCACAGAGTTTGCCCAGAGGAGGTCATCCGAAACTGAGCACGTTTGTTCCGTTTTTGAGCTATTAGCACTTTGTAGCCCTGTATCTGAGCACGCTAGCTCCGTATCTGAGCCCGCCACGCCTCTTAGCTCCATAGATGAGCCGTTAGCACCCCATAGCTCAGTACCTGAGCTGTTAGCACTGACTAGCTTTGTATCTGAACAGGTCAGCTCAGTACAGAGGTCTGATGCGTCACCTGGCTCCATATCTGAGCCCGCCGCGTCCTTTAGTTTCATACACGAGCATGTTAACTTCGTATCTGAATTTGTTAACTCCGTTTCCGTGCCTGTCGCGCCATCTAACCCGTAGATGCGCCGTTAGCGTCATATTACTCCATACCCGAGCACACCGCGTCTTTTAGTTTTGTGCCTGAACATGGTAACCCTGTACTTGAATTCGTTAGCTTCGTATCTGAGCATGGTAGCCCAGTACAGAGGTTCAATATGCCGCTTGGTTCTGTACCTGAACTCGTTGCGCAACTTAGCCCAGTACCTAAATCGTATGCGCAACTACGTTCCTTATCTGAGTTCATAGCAACCCATAGTTTCGTACCTGATCATGTTAGCTCCGTATCTGAGTTTGAAGTGCCGTTTCCATACCTGAGCATATTGCATCTCTTAGTTCTGTACCTAAATAACCTAGCCCTGCAGCGGTGTCCTCCGCACCGTTAAGGATTCAAGGATTCAAGGATTCAAAGCTTTATTGTCATATGTACAGTAGGAAACGTGTTTCCCTGTACAATGAAATTCTTAATTTGCTGTCCACACATGATGTAACAAGGTACAAATATAAGCCATTAGCGTTACCAAATAGCTCCGTTCCTGAGCCGTTAATGCCGTTTAGCTCGATATCTGAGCATAACATGCCACCTATTTCCGTACCTGAACAAGACGTGACTCTCTGTATGTTATCGGAGCCAATTGCGCCTACTCATGCGCCACAGACATTTGCACCGACCCTGGCGCCACGGACTTTTGCGTCGAGGACATCAGTGCCAATGCCAGTGCCGAGGACGTCAGCGCCCGTGCCAATGCCGAGGACGTCAGTCTCAGAGACTGTCCAGATGCCCGTCCAGAGGTCGCCCATCCCAGAGTCTGTTCAGAGGACGCCAAACCAGAGGATGCCCATCTTTGTGACTGTCCAGAGGACGCAAGTCACAGAGACTGTCCTGATGCCTGTCCAGAGCACATTATGACCTGAGGTCATCTGTTCCCGTGAGGCCTTCCCAGAATCTGCCTGCTCCAGTGGGGTCTTCCCAGAGGCCGCCTGCTACAGTGGGGCGCCCCACAGCCGTGCGCCCCCTGGTGTGGGAGACCTTTTTTGCGATGACGGTGTCCTTTGGGTGGGGGGTATTTCAGCCAGAACAAATCCCTTGGCCGCAGATTCACCTGGACCATGTCATGTTTGATTACTGGCCTACTGCGTACAGTCGGGCAGACCTCTTTATAAGCTCCCCTCTCCCTAGCGCTGACGCAGTAGCATTATCTCAGGTCTCCCGAGCTTATGGTGCGGTCCGCTAGATTTCCTGTTCTGTTGCGGTCCCATCCGTTGTATTACCCCCGGTTGTGGCCCTGTCTGCTTGATTACCTGTGCTGTTGCGTCCTTGGACTCTTGTGTTTGCGGCACTGCCCAGTGTGCCCTGTTTTGTGGCTGTGTCCGCATATCTTCGCTGTTGTTTTTGGGTCTTTTCCATGTTGTATAGCCTCTGTAGCTTCACGTTGGCCTCCGTGGCTCTGTTAGCCTCCTTAGCTTATCGCGTTTACCTCCGTTGGTTTTTGTTAGCCTTTAGCTTTGCCCTGTGTTCTCAGCTGAGCTGTAAGCTACTCTGGATCAGGGTATTTAAATTAGAGGTTTTATGTACTTTTTCAAATTTTTATCTACTTTTTTTTTTACATTTTCAGTGGTATTGAGGTATAGCAATCAAGCTGCTTACAGTGTTTTTCAAATTTGGTGACTTCCTTTGATGGGTGACATCCTTTTAGCATTAGTCTGAGACATGTTTCTTCTTATCCCTTTTACTAATGGGTCATGTAACACACCTCACGTTCACCACACACTGCAGAGTCCTGCCAACAACTGGCAGTTCATTTTGCACTACATTTTTCTTTTCCCAATATTTTGACATTAAACAGTAAGACACTGTGGTGACCTGGGTCGACCGATATTGCCTTCCAGCTGGGTTGGCATCGCACAGACAAATAATTACCCATGTTTTGGAGAGGTGCATGTCCTGGTTCTTAAGCAGTGACCCCAACCAGGAAAATGAATAAATATAGAACCTCAATTGAGTTTTCAGGCTTTTTTAAATATGGGGAATTTTTAAAAAGTATACACATTATAGGTTATAATTTCATGAGGCTAGGAGGTATGGTTTAGCATGAGCTGAAATGGGACTGACTTGCATGTAAGGGGAAACAGCACCATACGTTCATTCTGTCATTATTTAATAACTCAAACTTCTGTTGTTTGCATGAAGCTGTCCTTAGCATAGCTTTTCTGACATTAATCTATTTAACACGCTGTATTAGTTTGTTTACACAAAACATCATTGCTTGTTGCAATGTGAGCTTGTTATACTAAACCTGGTAAATGGGAGTAATATACCTGTATAACGACTGAGCTTTTCCTCTGATCAAGATCATCTTAACGGAGATGGGCAATAAAAAAACACACACTGTCTTCATCAGTATTCTGAGCACATCGGTGGTATTGATTGGTTTTGTAGGGGATATCTGCGGTGAGAATTTGATAGTGTATGCAGTATTGAAGTCTGAGCTGTGGTGGTGAAATGAGTTTTCTTATGAATTAGTTATTCCTCATTCACACCCCTATAAATCCTGAAAGCTTATGCAGTATTGTATTCTGAGTTGGGGAACCAGATGATAGGAATATATAAGTGGTGGCCATTAAAGTGTGTTTCTTTTTCCTTTTTTTCTTTGTACTTTTATATTTTGCTAAAAGCTGAAATGATGTTATTTTGTGTTATTGGTTTTAAGGTTCAGTCATGGCGTTAACTTTTCACAGTAAAACAGTAATAACTGAAAATACTCCAGAGTAAGCCAAAACTGTATGTGTATGCAGGTGTGCATCTAATAGAAGTGTTGTATGATGACGTGTTAGTTCCAAAGAGCCCATTTAGGGTGACAGTAACTGAGGGCTGTGACCCGAGCCGTGTGCAGGCATATGGACCAGGTCTTGAGGAGGGACTGGTCAACAAACCGAACCGCTTCACTGTGGAGACCAGGTACATAAGAGGACATTTTAATTATATATATATCAATTAATACAGTGTGACACTGTATACAGTATATTCTGTATGTGGCATGATGTAATGTTCATTTCTGTTGTTTTAATTTGTCAACAGGGGAGCTGGTACAGGTGGTCTTGGCTTGGCCATCGAGGGCCCATCAGAGGCTAAGATGTCTTGTAAGGATAATAAAGATGGCAGCTGTAGCGTGGAGTACATCCCTTTCACTCCTGGAGATTATGATGTCAACATCACTTTTGGAGGGCTGCCTATCCCAGGTGTGATATTGTGCCCCTCCCATGTGTTTCTAGACATTCTTTAAGCATTCTGTCACAGATAAATGATTAACTTCAGAGCAGGATCAAAATGTAATGCAACTTGGTTGGCCACATCATAAATTTATTAGCTAGCTACCAGAACAGTTGAATCCTGCAGTATACATCTCTGGAAATGTAGCTATCAGCATGTATAGTGTGCCTGTTAGCTAATTGAATTATATTATAGACCAGAGGAAGTATAAGTTTAGTGACATCCAACAAATCCATCTGTAATCCATCCCTTCTGCTACTATGTTATCTAAGCCCCTTCAAATTATCATTATGATTGGTTAGTACCGCTCTGTTATATGATATGCATCATATGACCATCATACAACCAAGCGTTTTGAATTGGATGTTTTTTTACCTTACAATAGATACAGTAGATAAATACATAACAATAGATGCAATAGGAGAAAATGTAATAAAGTTTTATATAGATGCACTTTCCATAAATATAAAATGTTGAGTGACAACTGAGATTCTAGACAAATTTAAATTTTACGTTATGTGACCATTTGTACATGTGATGCTATAGTAGTTGAGAGAGTTTTGTTAAAATTTACCTCAAATTAATAACAGCACTCAGGCAAAGATTCAATCAGTGTCTTGATTCTTACACCCTTAGAAAGGACATTTTTATTTTGTGACAACAATAATTCTGATTAATTGTCATAAGTAGTTTTATTTGTGAGATGAGCACTGCTCTAGATTTATGGTGTTTCTGTCATGTAGGCAGTCCATTCCGAGTGCCAGTTAGGGAGCTTGTGGATCCCAGTAAGGTGAAGTGTTTTGGCCCAGGCCTGGGCAATGGAGTGCGAGCCCACGTCCCACAAACCTTTACAGTGGACTGCAGCAAAGCTGGCCTGGCCCCACTGGAAGTGCTGCTCTATAGCCCTACTGGTCAGTGCACCTATAAATTCACACTCACACATACATTGATTCTATCATGATTATGCCACAACCATACAGTCTATTAGATATCAAGCCAAGCTTGGTGCTGTTCTAACTGTTGCTGACATTCTCAAGTAAAGTAACAGCTATCTGAAAATGATCTCATGTCTATATTAAATTATGTTAAAGCTTTACTTTTTACTGTGACAATGATCAAATCAGTAGGTATCAGCACATAGTTCACACATGAACCTGTAATTAATTGGAAATTGTACTAGATCTTAACCCAATAAACTGCTGTCTGTTTATTCAGTATTATGTTTCTAAGGTGTGCACACATATACCAAGTACAGTGGTTCTTGAAAGTTTGGGAACCCTGTAGAATTTTCTATATTTCTGCATAAATATGACCTAAAACAGCATCAGAGTTTCACACAAGTCTGAACCCAGTTAAACAAATGAGACAAAAATATTATACTTGGCCATTTATTTATTGAGGAAAATGATCCAATATCACATATTGGTGAGTGGCAAAAGTATGTGAACCTCTAGGAATAGCAGTTAATTTGAAGGAGTTTTCAATCAATGGGATGACAATCAGGTGTGAGTGGGCACCCTGTTTTATTTAAAGAAGAGGAATCTATCAAAGTCTGCTCTTCACAACACGTTTGTGGAAGTGTATCATGTCACGAACAAAGGAGATTTCTGAGGACCTCAGAAAAAGAGTTGTTGATGCTCATCAGGCTGGAAAAGGTTACAAAACCATCTCTAAAGAGTTTGGACTTCACCAATCCACAGCCAGACAGATTGTGTACAAATATAGGAAATTCAAGACCACTGTTACCCTCCTCAGGAGTGGTCGACCAACAAAGATCACTCCAAGAGCAAGGCGTGTGATAGTTGGTGAGGTTACAAAGGACTTCAGGGTAACTTCTAAGCAACTGAAGGCCTCTCTCACATTGGCTAATGTTGATGTTCATGAGTCCACCATCAGAAGAACACTGAACAACAATGGTGTGCATGGCAGGGTTGCAAGGAGAAAGTCACTGCTCTCCAAAAAGAACATTGCTGCTCGTCTTGCAATTTTTGTCTCATTTGTTTAACTGGGTTCTCTTTATCTACTTTTAGGACTTGTGTGAAAATCTGATGATGTTTTAGGTCATATTTATGCAGAAATATAGACAATTCTAAAGGGTTCACAAACTTTCAAGCACCACTGTAAATCATTTGTAAATACCAGAATAAGAAAATGCATTTGAGAAAGATCCTATTCTTTTGTAAGTAACACCAAATCAGAAAAAGATGGGATGGTATGGAAATTCAAGTAAAAGAAATGCATTTACTCTGACTTTTATTTCATTGAAGAGAGTCTGAACCCTAAATAATTCATATTTTGTCTAGTCAGATTCATTTCTGCATTTCAGGCCTGCAACACATTCCAAAAAAAACTTAGGACGGTGAAGCATTTACCACTTTGTAATGTTGCCATTCTTTTTCACAACACATCAAAGACATTTTGTCACCAGGGATACCAAGCCATGAATTCAGATGTTTATTGTTTCATTCTTCCTGCAAACGTTTCAAAATTCTCACATATTCTCTACTGGGGACAGTTCAGGACTGTTGGTGGATCAGTCCAGTACCCATACCCTCTTCTTCGGCAGCCATGCCTTTGTAATGTGTGTAGCATGTGGTTTTGTATTGTCTTGTTGATAAAAGCATGGATGTCCCTGGAAAAGATCTTGAAGAAATCATCTTGAAGGCAGCTTAAGTTCCCTAAATCTCAATGTACTTTTGTGCGTTATTGCTAGCATCTCAGAAATGTAAATTACCGTTACCAAGGGCACTGACACAACCTCATACCATGACAGGCCCTGGCTTTTGGACTTGTTGCTGATAACAGTCTGGATGGTCCTTTCTGTCTTTGGTCCGGAGGACATGGCATGCATTTCTTACAGAAGAGATTTGGAATGCTGATTTGTCTGACCACAATATATGTTTCCATTGTGTAATGCTCCATCGCAGATCCCTGGGAGCCCAGAGAAGTCAACGCCGCTTCTGGACATGGTTAACATAAAGCTTCTTTTTTTGCACAGTAATGTTAAGTGGCTTTACTGAATGTAACTCCGTATTGTAGTGCTTGACAAAGGTTTTCCAAAGTAATCCCTTGGCATTGTGGTTATATCAGCTATTGATGAATGACGTTTCCTGATGCAGTGCTGTCTGAGGGATCGGAGATCATGCGAGTTAAGCTTAGGCTTGCACCCTTCCCCTTTGTATTGGAAACTGTATTCCTCCAGATTCAAAATGTTTAATGATATTACGCACTGTAAAAGGAAGAAATATGCAAATCCCTTCAGTATTGCTTTGAGGAACATTGTCTTTAAACATTGCAATCATTTTCTCCTGCATTTTTGACAAAAAAAATTAAATAAATACATTCCTAAAAAAGAGATCATCTGCCGACTTTTGCTCCTCAAAGACTCTTGTGCCTTTTGTTGATATTGTTTTTGTCTCAAATCATGATTACTTGTTGACATCACCTGTTCAAAATCAAATCATTGTTTATTATAATTACCTACTTACTTACTTAATTAATTAATTAATTGCTAAACTGTCCCTGTCCCAACTTTTTGGAATGTGTTAAAGGTCTGGAATGCAGAAATGGATGTGTGTTAACAAACCAATGAAGTTGAAATTCCTTGGGTTCATACTGTGTGAAATCAAATAAAAGTCGAAATAAATTAGTAAAGAAGTAAAGTAAAGAGGTTTTTGCTTGTTTTTTTCAATCCAATTTTTTCTGATGTGGGTTGTTCTACTTATAGGGTCCTTCTCATACAGTGTGTACTTTCTATACTAATACTTCTGACTAAGACTTGATAAGGTTGTGGAACTTCTGATGGAATTGACTTATAACCTATTGTCTCTGTAGGAGGGACAGAGCCTGTTAATATTACAGACAATGGCGATGGCACTCACACTGTAATTTACACCCCTTTGAAAGATGGTCCTTACACTGTGTATGTCAAGTATGCTGACCAAGAGGTGCCACGCAGGTAACTTGTTATCTGCTATCTCAGGTGTTCTCCTAATCTCACTGGTAACCTTGGTTAATATGAAAATTGCTTTAAATTGTTGATGTTTTTTTGGTACCAGTCCCTTTAAGGTAAAGACCCTGCCGGCGCATGATGCCAGTAAGGTTCGTGCTAGTGGGCCTGGTCTTAATGCTGCAGGTGTGCCTGCTAGTCTGCCTGTGGAATTTACCATTGATGCCCGTGATGCTGGTGAGGGACTTCTTACTGTCCAGATTCTGGTGAGTCACATTCTTATTTAAAGCATCTTATTAAAAGAATGTGATGCACAATGCAATTCACAGATCACTTTGCTCCACCTTTCCTTCCCTGAACTTTGACCTCAACTGCTGTTGCTGCAGGATCCAGATGGGTGCAGACGTGAGGTCTCTCTGTATGTGGAGGACTGGGGAAGGAGGGTGTGGGACAGCCATATTGTAAAGGGAACCATTCCCTTCCATATTCTTAGAAAAGGCGGTGTAAGGCCTTGTTTCAGCCCCATCTTTTGTTCATACTTTCATTTAATTTTTGTCCCGTGTCTCCTGTCCTCCCTCTTCCTGCTAATCTTGCTGCTTTTAGAACCCCCATACCTGTGTCCTAGCTCCGTTTGCCCTAATTTTGCATTAATTTTCTCATATGATCTATAACATCCTTCAGTGGCACACATACTGGGAATACTCTGGAAGTATGGCAAATCTCAGAGGGCATTTGTGTAATACCTCAATAATATAGAAACAAGTCTTTTAGGTCTGTCACCTGTTTTTTTTTTAAATCTTGGAAATTTTCATTTCTTCTCTACATAAACAGATACAGTAACTAGGGTTGTCCAAACTTTGCATTGCATTGAATATGTGGTTTAAATGTACTTTTATTTCAGGAAAAGTAAGTTTTGGTTATGCATTTAGGAAGACTCTTCTGGTAAAGATCTGTATAGGTTGTCGTATAGATTCTTTTTGATGACTGATACTATAGTGTTTGTCTGTTCACTGGTGTTGGCTAATTATTGTTGGTATATGCCATGTTTAGCAGCATTTTATAATAACAAAAGTTTTCTCAAGATGTACTGCTGCCTTTATATATATTTACCAAAAATAGCAAAACGTCATTATCTAACTATTATGTAGTACTGATATAAACTATATAAACCATCTGCCCATAATTGCTTTTTTGTTATATTTCTACAACTCGGGGTTGATGTACCCCCAACTGTACAGCAATTGTATATTTTCTCAAAGCTCAAAGCTGTTCTGTATTGTGTGGAATTTTGTGGGGGGTATTTTTTTCTATGCACAAGGAAAAAACTACAATCAAACGTGCAAATACCTTACTTTGAAATGTGGAGAGAATTAAGCATGGCGATATTATTCCATGTTTTTCTTTGCTGGTCTCTGTGGACTGACACTCCATTGAGTGTGATCTACTTATTCAATGTGCTTTTGCAATTCATAACTAACTAATAAAGGAGGTTGCTTTACAGAACATGGTTAACACATTTGTAATGCAGTTTGCCTTTTTTCAGGTTGGATGTTAGATGGATGTTAGATAGATGCTGCTTTTTCAAACATATAAGTAGAAATTATTACAATAGAACCATATTATCTTTAATATTCACTCCCTGTATAACACATACAGACTGCCACAGATTACATATTTGCACATTTAACTGTGTGTGTTCTGCATAGGATCCAGAGGGTAAACCAAAAAAAGCAAACATCAGGGATAACAGAGATGGAACATACACAGTTTCATATGTGCCTGACATGACAGGACGCTATACCATCACTATTAAGTATGGGGGAGATGAAATTCCATTCTCCCCATACCGCATCCATGCTCTACCCACTGGCGATGCAAGCAAGTGCCTGGTTACAGGTTAGAATCCAGTCTGATGCCTCAAAATTGTTGTTACTTTTCATAATGTAACCTTACTATTACATCTGAATATTGTTTTCTGTTGTATTGCAGTTTCCATTGGAGGTCATGGACTGGGTGAGTATTACAATAGTATACATTTTGTAATTGACTTCACACTGCGATTCATTGCGCGGAGTTATCCTGGGACTGTGGTGGCCTAGCGGTTAAGGTACTGGACTATGGACCAGAAGATCCATGGTTCAAAGCCCAGCTCTGCCAGGCTGCCACTGTTGGGTCCTTGAGCAAGGCCCTTAACCCACAATTGCTTGGATTGTATGGTTGTATCAATTGTAAGTTGCTCTGGACAACGGCATCTGCTAAATGACATAAATGTAAATGTAAATTATTAGTAACTGTTTGTCATCAGGATCAGGACTTGGGCCTACTATTCAGATTGGTGAGGAGACTGTCATTACTGTGGATGCAAAAGCTGCTGGGAAGGGGAAGGTCACATGTAAAGTGTCCACACCCGATGGGGCCGAATTGGACGTTGATGTGGTGGAAAACTCAGACGGAACTTTTGATATCTACTACACGGCTCCGGAGCCAGGAAAATATGTAATCACCATCCGATTTGGTGGAGAGCACATTCCTAACAGCCCCTTCCATGTGGTGGTGAGAATTCCTGTACTGCTATGATAAACTGTATCCATTGTATGTTAAAATCTTGTGTTAGATCAGCTAGTCGCTAAGGATTTACAGCTTCTGGCATCAGAAAATCAGCAACTGTTTTCTAAAGTCTGATTTCTTAGCCTAGATGTCTCGTGATGAGGGACAATGAAAGGAAAATGCATGACCTAACCTACAATGATGACTACTGTTTTGTCACACATAGCTAAATGTGATTTGCCTTATCAGCAGCTACAATCGAGTGGGTGTGGCTTGATCAACTAATGGTGTGACTCCCTCCATCCCCAGGCATCTGATACCGTTCCTATAGTAGAGGAGCCGTGTGATAAAGTGCAGTTACAGCAGCCTTACTCTCCTTACACGGGCTTCTCCCCTCACTGGGTACACATTTATCTTTAGCACTTCCTTTATACTATCTCCATCCCATTCATACTTTCATTTTATCATCTCCTACCCATTCTCCATTCTTTGCAAATTCATATTCCTACAGGGCTGTACGTACAGTACACAGTTTAACATTTCAAGCAACAGCATTTCAGCATTTTTTAGTCATGAAAAGATTTAACACAACTTTCTTCTTTCTTAAAAGAAGTGGCCTAAAGTCATATAGTTTGACCCATATGCAATTTCATTTGTACAGCAGTTACAACAGTAAGCCTTGTGATAAGTCACCTTTACAGACGCCCCAAATGAGAAAGCCAGAGGCAACAGTGACCAGGAAAATTTTTGAGAGATCTTTTTTGTTGTTTATTTGTATTTTACCCTTAATACACTGGTCTGGGTTGCAGACAGGTCCAGAGCTGATCCTGGAATACACTGGAGGCAGGCTAGACTTTAGCTACTATGTAGCCTACAAATGAAAGCATTTATGCCAACTGTTTGCTCACCTTTCACAGTACTTATGCTGACTAGTTTAGCATAACTTTCAATATTACCTCTGTCTGTCTAGCTTCAATTTAAACTGTTCCACAACCCAGGCTGCAGGTGGCTTGGTGAGTAGCACTGTCGCCTCACTTTGAGAAAGTCCTGGGTTCGATCCTAGTTGGAGCGATCTGGGTCCTTTCTGTGTGTAGTATACATGTCCTCCCCATGTCCGTGTGGGTTTGCTCCGGGTCCTCCCACTGTCCAAATACGCGTTAGGTTAATTGATTACGCTAAATTGGCCTTAGTATTTGAGTGTGTGAATATGTGTACGAGCTTATGAGTGTATGTGCTTTATGGTGGACTTCACCCGGTCTAAATGTTGTTACTGCCTTGCACCCTATGCCGCCAGCTAGGCACTGGCTATCCCGAGACCCTGTCCAGGATTAAACAGATACAAAACTAAATGAATGAGTCCCACAATCCATTGTTTTGGTAGTTGGAGCAGAAATTTGCACTGTTTTAGCAGATAGGTTTTGACCTGAAATTTAGTGGATGACTTGCATTTTACTCTTCTTTCATGCATGATTTGTATCTTTCTACCTCTTGGGATAAGTGCATTTCTCTGTCCTCTTATTACCAGTGGTTAGTTTAGATTTGCCTAGTTTATGTTAATCCTTTATTTTTTTGCAGGCCACTGAGGAGCCAGTAACGGCCGTTAATGGCATGGAGCCCATGCTGCGCCCATTCAGCCTGGTTATCCCATTCACAGTTCAGAAAGGAGAGATTACAGGTTTGAGCACATTTTTAAATGTCTAACCCAGTGTTTCTCAGTCCTGGTCATGGAGCCAGAAAGAAACCTTGGGAGGACAAAGATTCAAAAAGAGACCCATCCTCCTTGGGCAGCTTACATGGTATATGGTATATGTTTGAATTAAACTAAATTATCTACAGTAGTTAATACATTTATAGTAATAGTTTAAAAGCAGAAACTAAATAAATATTAACACACACCTTATTGTGTGGGGTTGGGACTGGTACCAGTACAAAAGGCTCGGAGAGAAAAGAGAAAATGTAGTTAGTTATTGTTCTGAGCACAGAGTCTGTTAACAGACCATGTTTGAATCAGTGATACTAATGTAGCATAAGACTCGGACAGCATTAGCTATAGCAGCATAGCTAGAAAGGGGAGAGCCAGAAGGTAACACAAGCAAGAGGGATCACATTAGACATCAGCAACCCACTTCCCCAGCAATCAAATGAAGTAGATGAGATAAATTGTAAGACTCTAAGAGTTCACTCAGATACTGTGGAGCCAGGCCATGTAGAGCTTTATATGTTAAAAGAATCTAACTGGTAACCAGTGTAGAACAGGTATGATATGATAAAACTTTCTAGCTCTAGTTAGCACTCAAGCTGCTTCATTCTAAACTAATTAAAGTTTATTTACAGATTTACTAGAGCACCTAGTAAGTAAAGTGTTATAGTAAACCAACCTCGAGGTTATAAACGCATGAACCAGTTTCTCAGCATCTATAGAAGAGTACAGTGCTACCTCGGTTCTCATTGTTAATTTGTTCCAAAGTAACCAAAAATAACGAGTACTGAGCAAATTTTTCCCATAAGGAATAATGTAAATGAATGAATCAGTTCCAGACCCCCAGAAAATCCACACTGTATAAGGCTGCGTTGTACAGGTGCTCTCTGATTTACAATGGGGATATGTTCAGACAAACCCATCATAAGTTAACTGTATCATGAACTGAGGAGTTTAGTGTTTGGTAGAGTGTCTATACTGAGCATCTGTACTGTAAAAGCACTTACTGTATTGGTGAACCGACGGCGCTAGCATAGCTGATAATGCTACCTGCAGCCTGTCTGTGTATTCTGGAGCATTAAATTCCAGTTTCCCTTTCGGCTGGCAGTCAATACAACCCTTTTTAGGGCGCATGGAGTTTTATTTGCACTAAAAATACAGTACTGTAGATGTGAAAAGAAAAACATGATGATATGAAATAGCGGCGATCTTCACTGATAACAGGTATTGTGAATGTGAACCACTGAATCACTGTGTACTGAATCGTGAATCATGAATCGTGAATCAAGTTTCAGCTGAAACGAGTTTCGCGGCTCGACTCACACAAGTTTAAGCAAGTGTGCCGAGTACCGAGCAACTGATGAGGACCGATAATAGAACCACTGTATATAATAATATGTCACTGTATATTTCTAAGTTTAGCAATATTACAGAACTGAAAGAAGGCAATTCTAGTTATGTTGCTAAGGTCAAACGAGAGGTCTAAATCAAATGTGACACCTCAGTTTTTCATAGACAGATTGTGCGTTAACCTACAGCCATCTAGGTTAAGACAAATGTAGCCAACCAGTCTTCCACAACCTTGGGACCAACTCATAAAACCTGAGGTTTACCTGAGTTACGTAAATGAAAATTAAGTGATATCCAATCTTTTATTGCCTTTACACAATCCACAGTTTACTAATTGTAAGGATGTCATTCGGTTTGACTGATATGATGTACAACTGGGCATCATCTGATAGCAGTGTAAACTAAAGCAAGCACAGACCCCTGAGGGACACCGTACTTCACTTTTGAGAGCTTGGAGCATAGGTTATTTACATAAACAAATGGCCATGCATGACGTAAACCAAGAAAGCGCCAGTCCTTTAACACCTGCAATATTTTTTTATTTATTGTATCTGTAGTGTCAAATGCTGCACTTAAATGTAATAGAATAAGAAAAGAAGGTGGGGCTCCAGGACCAGAATTGAGAAAAACTGGTCTAAGGACTGATCGTATGAACACCCAATATAATAATATTCGAATGTGGAATATTTTCTACTTTTGTTATGATATATAAATAGATCTTAAGTTTGAAGATCACTGGTTATGGGATTTGTTTTGGTGATTTTGTAAATGAAAAGAGGTTACCAACACCATTGTCTTGTTAAAAGATCAAAATATACCACTTCTGTAAGTATTAAACTACTGGATCCTGAGAGCTTACGAAAGAAACACCAGTTAATCATCTGGAAGGATGATTAAACTTTTACAACACATGCCAATAACATTTTGTATTTTTTTCAGTATTTTTTAAAATATTGCAGAAATATATGTATGTTTGATCAGTGATGAAGTTGTGATAACTTCATTCTAGAAAATGAACAAAACATATAATGTGATCAGAAGTGTTTGGTATACGCATAAATATTAAATGGTTTTTGAAAGTTTATACTTGTTTATAATGCCAAGTGTTCAGTGTCCCAGGTGCATGACTGTACAACTCTGTGTTTTTCAGGTGAGGTGCGAATGCCCTCTGGCAAGACAGCTCGACCTCACATTGCGGACAATAAGGATGGCACAGTGACGGTGAAATATGCACCCAATGAGAAAGGCCTGCATGAGATGGACATCAAATATGATGGCAACCACATACCAGGTGCTAACTTACTTTGCCTTCTTTCATGTTTGTATACACTCACCGGCTACTTTATGAGGTACACTTTGCTGGTACTGGGTTGGACCCCGTTCTGCTTCCAGAACTGCCTTCTTCGGGTATAGATTCAGCAATGTGCTGGAAACATTTCTCAGAAATTTTGCCGCAGATTTGTCAGCTGCACATCCATGATGCGAGTTTACCATTCGACCACATCCCAAAGGTGTTCTGTTGGATTGAGATCTGATGACTGTGGAAGCCGAGTACACTGAACTCATGGTCATGTTTACATTGTTGTCATTTATGTCATTTAGGAGACGCCCTTATCCATAGCGACTTACAATTGATACAATCTTACCATCCAAGCAATTGTGTGTTAAGGGCCTTGCTCAAGTACCCAGCAGTGGGGTGGGTTTTGAACCCTGAACCGTATAGTCATAGTCCAATACCTTAACCGCTAGGCTACCACAGAAAACTAGTTTGAGATGTTTGAAGTTTGTGACATGGCTATCATTCACGGGATATTTTTTATTTTACTGACCATTCTCTGTAAGCCCTAGAGATGGCTGTGCCAGAAGATCAGCAGTTCCTGAAATCCTCAGACCAGCCGCCTTGCACCAAGAACCATGCCTTACAGACACAAAGACAAAGTTAAATCACCCTTCTATCTCATTCTGACTCTCGGTTTAAACTTCACCAGGTCATCATTACCATGTCTTCATGCCTAAATGCACTAAGTTTCTGCCATGTGACTGGATGGCTAGATATTTGTATTAACGAGCAGTTAAACAGGTGTACCTTAAAGTGGCCAGTGAATGCATACTTACATTTAATCACAGTTTTGTTGTTATATATGAAACCATAGTACTGTAAGTGATGCCTCATGCTCCATTTCACAGGAAGTCCACTGCAGTTCTATGTTGATGCAATAAACAGTGGTCATGTTACTGCTTATGGGCCTGGCTTGAGTCACGGGATTGTCAACAAATCTGCAATCTTCACAATTGTCACCAAAGATGCAGGAGAAGGTAGGCAGGCTTTTTTAAGCAGTATGGCAGGAATTCATATGGCATTTGCTAGTGCTTGCATTTGATTGTAGTGTGAATTTCTTCATGACCTTGAAATGACTATTTTGTGTTGCTTTTACTACTTCTGAAAAAATGACTCACTACACATAGGATATGCACCTAGCTGTTTTTCTGAGTAGCAAAAACATAAAAAAATAAAAAATCCGAGATATGACACAATGATTTTTGGCTTTGTGAAGCATACCTCAAACACATTAACAAAACAAATACTGGCACAAGTCTAAATCAACAAATTAGACTACAGTTAAAGAGTGCTTAAGAATATTAATGAGCTGTTGGATTTGGCTAACTGAAAGAAGGAATGGCCCAACAAAAGAGTCAACTGATATGATGGAGATGATTAGAAAACTACTTCAGGAAGGAAATCCAACATGGAGTGTTAGAAATATGTTGGTTGTACATAGTCAGGTTTGTCTAAAATTTAGTGTAAAAGTAAACAAAATGGGTTATAGGGTTATACATGGAAAACATACAGGCAGACCAAGCAACTGGTCAAAACATCAGGATAGAAAACTCAAAGCAATATACCTTAAAAATAAAAAATGCACAACAAAGACAAAAAAGTTCAAAACAAGAGTCGGTGTTTGTCACAGAACTTTAAGAAATCAGCTGAATGAAATTAATTTACTTATAGAAACTCCAGATGAAAATCAGCACTAACACCTACACTGAAGAAAACAAGGTTACAGCCAGCTGAAGATAAATCTAAAATGGAGTTTGGTTGATTGGATGAAAGTGATATTCACCTAAGAATCATGAATCTGATGTTGGAACTTTGTCTGGTACCATTCTAATGAAACATATAGTGGCACTTGAAAGTTTGAGATCCCTTTGGAATTGTCTATACTTCTGCACAAATATGACCTAAAACATTATTGGATTTTAACATAAGTCCTAAAAGCAGATAGAGAACCCAGGTAAACAAATGAGACTAAAATGTTATTATTGTAAATTATTGATGAAAATGATCCAATATCGGTGAGTGGCAAAAGTATGTGAAACTTTAGATAATGCAGTTAATATGAAGGTGAAATTAGAGGCAGGTGTCTTCAATCAATATGATGACAGTCAGGTGTGAATGTGCACCCTGTTATGTTTAAATAACAGTAAACCTGGCAAGGTTGCAAGGAAGAGCCACTGCTCTCTAAAAAGAACATTGAAAGCTCATATGAACACGTGAGAAGGCTATTAGAAAAATGTTTTGGGATGGATGTGACCAAAATAGAATGTTGTGGTTTAAATGAGAAGTGTTATGTCTGGAGAAAGAAAAACTCTGCACTCAATCATACGAACCTTATCCCATCTGCCAAACATGATGATAGAAGTATTATGGATTGGGCGTGTTTTGTGGCATCTCTTCTAAGACAGCTTGCCATCATTGATGCAACATTGAATTATAAATTATACCAGCAGTCTTTCAAGGAAAATGTGGGTCATGAAGCAAGACACCCTAAGCACACAGGTATGTCAGCCAAAATAGTTCAACAAGAAGAATGTGGAGGTCTGACCTTAATCCATTAGAAATGTTTAGGTCAGAAATTTCCATAAGAAATTTTTCTTTGTCCCAGTAACTTTCTAGTTCAGCTAATTTGTGGAAACGTGTATCTGTAGAACTCTTCAACAATTAATGGAAATGTTTAGTTGCAGTTATTGCTGCACAAGGGGCTCACGGCAGATACTGAAAAGCAAAGATTCACATACTTTTGCCAGTCACAGATATGTAATCTTAGATAATTTTCCTCAATAAACAAATGACCAATGGCAATATTTTGGTCTCATTGGTTTAATTCGGTCACATTTTAAAGAGATAGAAAAGAGAGATAGAAAATTCTATAGAGTTCACAAACTTTCAAGCATCACTGTATAAAGATGTCTGAAGAAGAAAATCAAGTCTCCCCCACTCATTTACTCATTAATGCTAAGATCCAGGAATGATGGGGAAAACAATTACAATAGTCAGTGCACAGTTGTACGTTGAATTTATTGACACTTTCATTCCATTGACTGAAAAACAGACTTAGTGATGTAATCTTTTTTTCTGGATGATAATGCATCATCACAGAGCAAAAAGTATTAAATATTTTCTTCAGGAAATCCATATCAACTCACTGGCATGGCCAGCAACCAGTATGGATCTCAACCTGATTGAAATTATATGGTGTAAATTTTAAACATTTGGTCTATAACAAGACACCATACTGCTCAGCTACTCTGTCAACTGTTAATAGATGAAGCTGGAACCAGCTTGATGTAGGATATTGTTTTCTGACTGAAACTCATGTGTCAAAGAAATCAGGCAGCCATAAAAGCAGAGGAGGAGCAACAAAGTACTAAAGTATTTTTTACTTGATCTGCAAAGAAGTATACCATTGATTAAAATTAATTTAATGATATAAAAGCAAATCCGATCCATGGAAGCACCACTTCTCAACTTTGAAGAAGTATACATTGGAGACTAGAAGGTTGAACACCAAGATACAGTGGTATGAAAAAGTTTGGGCAACCCTGATCATTTTCATGATTTTTCTTTATAAATCATTGGTTGTCCAGCTCAGCAATTTCAGGTAAATATATCATATAGCAGATGAACACCGTGATATTTGAGAAGTGAAATGAAGTTTATAGGTTTACAGAAAGTGTGCAGTAATTATTCAAACAAAATTAGGCAGGTGCATAAATTGGGCACCCTTGTCATTTGAATACCTTTAGCACTAATTATTGGAACACAAAAATTTGTTTTGTAAGCTCATTGACCCTTGATCTACATACACAAGTGAATCCAACTATGAGAAAGTGTTAAGGTGGCAATTGGAAGTTTTTCTCCTCTTTGCATCTTCTCTGAAGAGTGGCAACATGGGAGCCTCAAAACAACTCTCAAATGGCCTGAAAACCAAGGTTGTTCAACATCATGGTTCAGGGAAAGGGAAAAGCTCTCTCAGAGATTTCAGCTGTCAGTTTCCACTGTGAGGAACTTAGTGAGGCAATGGAAGACCACAGGCACAGTTCTAGTTAAGGAACTCCCGAAGTGGCAGACCAAGAAAATTCTCAGATAGGCAGAGGCGAAGGATGGTGAGAACAGTCATAGTCAAGCCACAGACCACCTCCAAAGACCTACAACCTCATCTTGCTGCAGATGGTGTCACTGTTCATCGTTCAACTATACAGCGCACTTTGCACAAGGAGAGGCTGTATGGGAGAGTAATGCAGAAGAAGCCTTTTCTGCAGACACGCCACAAACAGAGTCACTTGAGGTGTGCTACAGCACATTTGGACAATCCAGCTTCATTTTGGAATAAAGTGCTGTGTACTGATGAAACTAAAATTGAGTTATTTGGACATAAACAAGGAGCGGAAAAAGAACACAGCATCCCAAGACAAACACTTGCTACCCACAGTAAAATTTGGTGGCGGTTCCATCATGCTGTGGGACTGTGTGGCCAGTGCAGGTACTAGGAATCTTGTTAAAGTTGAGGGTCGCATGGATTCCAGTTAATATCTCCAGATTCTTGAGAACAATGTTCAAGAATCAGTGACAAAGTTGCACCGAGGCCAACGACCTTAAACCCTGCTTAAAATCTAGTAAGGCATTCATGCAGAGGAACCAGTACAACGTTGTGGAATGGAAATCTCAGTCCCCAGACATGAATATTACTGAAAATGTGGGCTGTCCATGCTCGGAAACCATCAAACCTGACTGAACTGGAGATGTTTCTAAAGAAGAATGGTCCAAAGCACCTTCAACCAGAATCCAGACTGGAAGCTGTAGGAAGCGTTTAGCGGCTGTAATTTTCTACAAAAGGAGGATCTACTAAATATTAATGTAAATTTTTCTGTTGGGGGTGCCCAAATTTATGCACCTGCCTAATTTTGTTTGAATAATTACTGCACACTTTCTGTAAATCCTATAAACTTCATTTCACTTCTCAAATATCACTGTGTTCATCTGCTATATGATATATTTAACTCAAGTTGCTGATCTGAACAACCAATGATTTATAAACTAAAATCATGAAAATTATCAGGGGTGCCCAAACTTTTTCATACGACTGTATTTATGCATTCCAATTATTCTCAAAAGTGTTTGATGGAGAACTTGATTGGCTTGCACAATTGACCTGACCTTAACTCATTCAAAGTAAAATATTCTTATTCCTTTAAGGTCAAAATATTTCTGTGTGCTCTGTTTTGGGAGGGCAGTTTATCAGTTGATAAACTAACTTTTTGGGGAGATGGAAACCAATGAAAGTATAATATTGAGAGTCACCAAGGTGTTCAGTGGTAGTATAGTGGGTGTTCAACCCACTGTCTCTGTAGACAATTTGTCTATGGAGATTAAATGCCTGTATATGCTTCATATTAGTTATCTGTTCAGCAATGGCTTAATATTACTAATTAGAAGGAGTGTCCACAAAGTTTGACCATATAGTCATATATGTCAGTCATACCTTGTCAAGCATAATTAATGGGCTCTTTATAACATACAGTCACAGGCAAAAAAATGTGTAAATAAATTTCTGCAATTAAAAAAAAAACATTTAAAGGTAAATTAAGTTACACAAACCTTACCCAAACCACTGGTCATCATCTGGAAAGCTTCCCAAACTTTGCAGAGGTAAAATTTTATTTAATATTTGAAATGTTTTAAATGTTTTAAAACATAGATGGTCTGTTCATTAGGAAAATCAGCAAAACATAATCTGAACAATTGTGCCCAAAGACTGTAGTGTTAAAGACAAATACTTGAGTCTTACAACCTCTTTGTCATATGTTTTACATTTAAAAATCAATAAATGGTAAACTAGTACACTTAAAAATGGTGTAAAGTACGACCAATCAATATCTTAAGGAATTAATAATTATGGTAGGTTCTGTTATAGAAAAATAATCCACTTCTGGGTGGAGGTATGCATGACATAGTAGCACATTCTGGACTGTTTTGTACTGCATTTACCATGGACAATTTCCAACAGCAACAAATTACTTTGTTACAAAATAATATTCTTACGGTTCGCCATATTAAAATGTTAACGAACCATGAAAACAAAATAAAAAGGGATTTTAGGACCCAAATGTAGTTAGCTCCAGATGGAAGGGGTGAACCAAAATACAAATGAATAAAAGAAACAAACAGACTCACCAACAGAAAGCCAAACATAAACCAATAAAGAAAACCCAACGGCGTATGGGACTAGTGCTAGTACCTGAGTGGAGCTTCCGTAAGAGCGTGCCACGTTTGCTCCAGGAATAAACACCCGCTGGAGTGCGGCATGGACATGGGGAATGAAAAGGACAATACTTAGAGAGCTCAGTGTCCTCTTCAAAATGTGATCACAAAGGAAAAGTAAATCCCCTGATTGCGAAAGGAGGGGGGTTGAAAGCGTGAGTGTGAGAAGGTTCAACACTGTGTGAGCCCAAAGGTGTGTTTAAATAGGCTCACCAACAGGTGTCACCACTTGCATGATTAATGCCCGACAAGGGCATGATCGCGCTGCAAGGGCTCACGGCGCCAAGTAGGAACAACACTGGCCACTAGTGGCCAGAGCGTGACCCCTAATAAATATGCCATGAGATTTAACCATTTATATATTTTTTTGCAAGTTAGCTCCCTACTTTTATTTTTGTTATAATAGCAGTGGATGAAAATTATTTCTTATTTACACCCAGAAGAAACTGTGGTTTTAGTTACTTTCATTAATGCTTTAGTAGCTACATCTTTAGGAACAGTCATATTCATGTAACATCTATTTGAATTAGTCTTTGCAACCAATTAAGTAGGTTTAAAGGTCTTAGAACCATGTCCCTGCAAACACAACCTTTAAGTAAAGTGTTGTCATATTTGTCTTCTGTTGTGTCTGTTCCTTGTCTCAGGTGGTCTATCTCTAGCAGTGGAGGGCCCATCGAAAGCAGAAATCAGCTGTAAGGACAATAAAGATGGTACATGCACTGTCTCCTACCTGCCCACTGCGCCAGGAGATTATAATATCATTGTCAAGTTTGATGATAAGCACATCCCCGGAAGCCCCTTCACAGCTAAGATTACAGGTCTGTATTTGTATTCCTGTGATGGTCTGGTTATTTTAGGGCACAGAGAATGTTAGAACATCTCACTAGGAGAGTGCATGCGCCCGCATAAAACACTGTGTATACGTATAACTCTCTATACACTGAATGGCCACTATACCATCTAGTAGCACATTGGACCTCCTTTGGCCTTCAGAACCACAGCAATTCATCATGACATAGATTCCACTAGATGGAGTGTTAGGTTAGGACCCAAGAGTAAGTAGCTAGTGATAAGCTATTGGGGCTGAGGAGATATATGGGAGTGAAGTGCTTGTGAGGGTGAAAAGTAAAAAAAGGAAATAATGTTTTCTGTCTGTGGAGCAGCCCGAATCACTCTAGTGTGTGACGTATGGATTACCACTGAGTCATCCGAGAGGTGTCATGAAATAAGGAGTGAGTGGATTTTAAGGCTGTTCAGAGACAAACTCAGACAAAAAAATAATACGCTAAACAACAGGAAAAACCAGTCACAGAAAACACGTTGGGTTTATTGGCGAGCTTAAATGCTAATAAAGCCGACCTAGCTGCGTAAGAAGCGTGGAAGCGCTTGTTCAAACGTTCCAACTCTAGAAGGCTGAGTCGACTCTGAACGATTCACGAGTCAAAGCGGTCCCAATCCCAGCATGTTTACCATGCCTCCAAGCCCTCTAGTGTCAGGCCGTGGTTCCTAATATGCTGAAATCGTTCTGGGGCAATATTGATCTATGCTGACAGGATAGCTTTTCGCAATTGGTACAAAATAGATGGTACTGATGTCCTTCTACCTTGTCCCAGAAATGCTTTCTATGTTTACGATATGGCCAGGGAAGCGTGGAAAACTAAAACTAAAGCAGCATTGTAATAAATACCCTGACAGTTGGATCGGTACATCATGTTGAATGTAAAAGTAAATAATAATAATAATAATAGTAATAACAATAATAGTAATAATAATAATAATAATAATAATAATAATCCTAAAGCAGTGGGATAAATACATAGCATTGTACGACTGTATATTTTTATTTATTAATTGGGTAAACACAGTGTTATGCAGAGAACATATTGATTGAAAAATAAATTGGAAAATTAAGGATGTTCTCACCATTGCTTCATAAGCGAGATGGCCCTGCTCATTTAGCAAGCAAAATCCACAGTATCAGATTGGACTGATTGGATATACAGTACCATTCTTCATTAGACACCCAGGAACTCAAGGCTACGTTTGGTGAATTGTAGTAGTCTCAACTTAGACATGAGTTTGTTGGTAACACTGCTGCTGTGCAGTTGGCACAATAAAGTTTAGGCTATTTGGTTCAGTAGCTCTGCATGTCCATGTCTGAGCATGTGAATGTGTGAGCATTCAGCCGACATTGGCATACAGTTTTTACACATTTACATTTAGTTGGCAGCTCTCCCTACTTCCAACATGCATGAAACCTGGGGTAAAACTGAGGAAGCTGTTCAAAAAGGTTTATCTACAAAATTACAACCAAAACAAAATAAAGAAATAAAAAAATAAAGAGTCCATTAGATAAGAAAAAGAGCAGGACCTGCGCAAGGGCAAAAGTTAGACACAGGAGAGATGAGAAAAGTGTGAATAGAGAATATTGAATAACTATTCTGCTGACATATCTGGCAATGTCTGAGCATTTACCTGATTCTGAATATATATATTTATAAAATATTTATTTCAAAAGGATACATTTCGACAAATCCATCATAAGTATGTATCATGAACCGAGTTATATATACCCTTACTCTATTGGTGGGTGCTAGCTGTTGGTGTTACCTGCTCAGCCTGAAAGTGATCTGGAGAAATCGGTCCTTGAATTCCTTTTGGTTGGCTGTAACCATCAACCATTTTAGGACCCATGGAGGCATAGATGCACGAAGAATACAGTACTGTAGATGGAAAATAAAAAACAAAACAAAAAAAAAACACCCCACAATAAACACAGTGGAGATCTTCATTTTAGAAAGAGCTATTGTGAGATTGAATCACTGTGTACTGAATCGTAAATCAGGAATCGGGAATGGTGCATCGAGTTTCAGCTAGAATGAGTCACGCGGCTTGATTTATACAAGTATATGTGTGTATATACGGTGGTGTGAAAAAGTGTTTGCCCTCTTCCTGATTTTCTGTTTTTTGCATGTTTGTCAAGTGTTTCGGAACTTCAAACCAATTATTAGTCAAAGACAACACAAATAAATACAAAATGCAGTTTTTAAATAAAGGTGTTTATTATTAAGGGACAAAAAAAAATCCAAACCTACGTGGCCCTGTGTGAAAAGGTGATTGCCCCCTAAACCTAATAACTGGTTGGGCCGCCCTTAGCAGCAACAACTGCAGCCAAGCGTTTGTGATAACTTGCAGTGAGTCTTTTACAGCGTTGTGAAGGAATTTTGGCCACTCATCTTTGCAGAATTGTTGTAATTCAGCCACACTGGAGGGTTTTCCAGCATGAACGGCCTTTTTAAGGTCATGCCACAGCATCTCCATAGGATTCAGGTCAGGACTTCGACTAGGCCACTCCAAAGTCTTCATTTTGTTTTTCTTCAGCCATTCAGAGGTGGACTTGCTGCTGTGTTTTGGATCATTGTCCTGCTGCAGAACCCAAGTTCGTTTCAGATTGAGGTCACAGATGGCAGGACATTCTCCTTCAGGATTTTTTGGTAGACAGCAGAATTCATAGTTCCATTAAATCCCAGCAAGTCTTCCAGGTCCTGATGCAGTAAACAGCCCCAGACCATCACACTACCACCACCATATCTTACTGTTGCTATAATGTTCTTTTTCTGAAATGCCATGTTACTTTTACACCAGATGTAATGGGACACACACCTTTCAAAGAGTTCAACTTTTGTCTCGTTAATCCACAGAATGTTTTCCCAAAAGTTGTGGGGATAATCAAGATGTGTTCTGGAAAAATTGAGACGAGCTTTAATGTTCTTTTTGCTCATGGCAAAGTTATCTTGGAACTCTGCCATGCAGGCCATTTTTGCCCAGTCTCTGTTTTATGGTGGAGGCATGAACACTGACCTTAACTGAGGCAAGTGAGGCCTGCCGTTCTTTGGATGTTGTTGTGGGGTCTTTTGTGACCTCTTGGATGAGTCGTCGCTGTGCTCTTGGGGTAATTTTGGTCGGCCGGCCACTCCTGGGAAGGTTCACCACTCTTCCATGTTTTCTCCATTTGTGGATAATGGCTCTCACTGTGGTTCGCTGGAGTCCCAACGCTTTAGAAATGGATTTATAACCCTTTCCAGACTGATAGATCTCAATGACGTTCTTTCTCAATTGTTCCTGAATTTCTTTGGATCTCGGCATGATGTGTAGCTTTTAAGGATCGTTTGCTGTACTTCACTTTGTCAGGCAGGTCCTATTTAAGTGATGTCCTGATTGAGAACAGCTGTGGGAATAATCAGGCCTGGGTGTGGCTAGAGACAGTGAACTCAGGTATGATAAACCAGGTGTGATTGTCCCCCTTGTTAAGTTATGTTTTAACAAGGGGGACAATCACTTTTTCACACACAGGGCCATGTAGGTTTGGATTTTTTTCTCCCTTAATAATAAAACACCTTCATTTAAAAACTGCATTTTGTGTTTACTTGTGTTGTCTTAGACTAATATTTAAATTGGTTTGATTGTCCCGAAACACTTAAGTGTGACAAAAACATACAAAAAATTAGGAACTCGGGAAGGGGAAAAACACTTTTTCACACTTTTTATATTTATATATATATATATATATATATATATATATATATATATATATATATTATATATATATATATATATATATATATATATATATACATATCTGTATAAGTCAATATATGTGTGTGTATGTATATACAGTGTGTATGTATGTATATGTGGTATATATATATATATATAAATTTTTAAAACCGACGTCCTTAAACAGTCTGTATTACAACATACCATTTGTAAACTGCTTACTTCTGCATTCTTTTGTCTCTCTTAGGGGATGACTCTGTGAGGATGTCCCAGCTGAATGTAGGTACAGCCACAGACGTTTCCCTGAAAAATCACAGAGACAGACTTGAGTTCTCTGATGGCCAGCATCAGAGCTCCATCTGGTAATGAGGAAACCATGTCTGCTCAAGAGACTCCCCAATCGCCACATTGGTGAGTAACGTCCCATGCCTGTCATCAGCAGTATCTCATTTAGACTGTGTTCATGGATTTAAGCGAATCAGATTTATTTGATGTGTAATTGCAACTGCACAGGGACAAATACTCTACGATATTTTCGAAATACAGTATTTGCACCTCTAAGCAGATAATTCATTCATGGATTATGGCTCAGTTGGTAAGGCTCTGCACCAAAGCAAATCGAAGTGTTTGACCCATAAGCAAGAGCCTTAATTATTTTATTGCTCTGCTCAATGTATATACAGTGGTATGAAAAAGTTTGGCACCCCTGATAATTTTCATGATTTTTCTTTATAAATCATTGGTTGTCCAGCTCAGCAATTTCAGGTAAATATATCATATAGCAGATGAACACCGTGATATTTGAGAAGTGAAATTAAGTTTATAGGTTTTACAGAAAGTGTGCAGTAATTATTCAAACAAAATTAGGCAGGTGCATAAATTTGGGCACCCTTGCCATTTTATCGATTTGAATACCTTTAGCACTAATTATTGGAAGACAACATTTGTTTTGTAAGCTCATTGACCCTTGATCTACATACACAAGTGAATCCAACTATGAGAAAGTGTTAAGGTGGCCAATTGGAAGTTTTTCTCCTCTTTGCATCTTCTCTGAAGAGTGGCAACATGGGAGCCTCAAAACAACTCTCAAATGGCCTGAAAACAAAGGTTGTTCAACATCATGGTTCAGGGAAAGGGAAAAGCTCTCTCTCAGAGATTTCAGCTGTCAGTTTCCACTGTGAGGAACATAGTGAGGCAATGGAAGACCACAGGCACAGTTCTAGTTTAAGCAACTCCCGAAGTGGCAGACCAAGAAAAATCTCAGATAGACAGAGGCGAAGGATGGTGAGAACAGTCATAGTCAAGCCACAGACCACCTCCAAAGACCTACAACCTCATCTTGCTGCAGATGGTGTCACTGTTTCATCGTTCAACTATACAGCGCACTTTGCACAAGGAGAGGCGTGTATGGGAGAGTAATGCAGAAGAAGCCTTTTCTGCAGACACGCCACAAACATAGTCACTTGAGGTGTGCTACAGCACATTTGGACAATCCAGCTTCATTTTGGAATAAAGTGCTGTGTACTGATGAAACTAAAATTGAGTTATTTGGAATAACAAGGAGCGGAAAAAAAAAGAAACAGCATCCCAAGACAAACACTTGCTACCCACAGTAAAATTGGTGGCGGTTCCATCATGCTGTGGGACTGTGTGGCCAGTGCAGGTACTAGGAATCTTGTTAAAGTTGAGGGTCGCATGGATTCCAGTTAATATCTCCCAGATTCTTGAGAACAATGTTCAAGAATCAGTGACAAAGTTGCACCGAGGCCAAACGACCCCAAACCCTGCTCAAAATCTACTAAGGCATTCATGCAGAGGAACCAGTACAACGTTCTGGAATGGCCATCTCAGTCCCCAGACATGAATATTACTGAAAATGTGGGCTGTCCATGCTCGGAAACCATCAAACCTGACTGAACTGGAGATGTTCTAAAGAAGAATGGTCCAAAGCACCTTCAACCAGAATCCAGACTGGAAGCTGTAGGAAGCGTTTAGCGGCTGTTATTTCTACAAAAGGAGGATCTACTAAATATTGATGTAATTTTTCTGTTGGGGTGCCCCAAATTTATGCACCTGCCTAATTTTGTTTGAATAATTACTGCACACTTTCTGTAAATCCTATAAACTTCATTTCACTTCTCAAATATCACTGTGTTCATCTGCTATATGATATATTTAACTCAAGTTGCTGATCTGAACAACCAATGATTTATAAACTAATATCATGAAAATTATCAGGGGTGCCCAAACTTTTTCATACCACTGTACACTGCTCAAGAAAAATTAAAGGAACACTTTGAAAACACATCAGATCTCAATGGGATAAAAAATCATGCAAAATATCTTTCCTGATATGGACAGGGTAATCTGTTAGAACAAAAGGATGCCACACTGTTTGATAGAAATTAAAATGATCACCCTACAGAGGGTAGAATTCAGAGACACCCTGAAATCCAAAGCGAAAAAATAATGCAGCAGACTAGTCCATTTAGCCGAAATTCCTTTGCAGCAACTCAAAATGGTAACCAGTAATTTACAGTGGTGCTTGAAAGTTTGTGAACCCTTTAGAATTTTCGATATTTTTTGCCTAAATATAAAAATAAATAAAAAACATCATCAGATTTTCACACAAGCCCGAAAAGTAGAGAACCCAGTTAAACATATGGGACAAAATTATACTTGGTCATTTATTTATAGATGAAAATGATCAAATATTACATATTTAGTGAGTGGCAAATGTATGTGAACCTCTAGGGTTAGCAGTTAAATTGAAGGTGAAATAAGGGTCCAGTGTTTTCAATCAAAGGCTGGAAAAGGTGACAAAACCATCTCTAAGGAGTTTAGACTCCACCAATCCACAGTCAGACAGATTGTGTAGAAATGGAGGAAATTCAAGACCATTGTTACCCTCCCCAGAAGTGGTCGACCAACAAAGATCACTCCAAGAGCAAGGTGTGTAATAGTTGGCGAGGTCACAAAGGACCCCAGGGTAACCTTCTAAGCAACTGAAGGCCTCTCTCACATTGGCTAATGTTAATGTTCATGAGTCCACCATCATAAGAACACTGAACAACAATGATGTGGATGGCAGGACTGCAAGGAGAAAGCCACTGTTCTCCAAAAAGAACATTGCTGCTCGTCTGCAGTTTGCTAAAGATCACGTTGATAAGCTAGAAGACTATTTGAAAAAAGGAAAACACCGCATTCCAGCATAAGAACCTTATCCCATCTGTGAAACATGGTGGTGGCAGTATCATTGTTTGGGCCTGTTTTGCTGCATCTGGGCCAGGACGACCTGCCATCATTGATGGAACAATGAATTCTGGATTATATCAAAGAATTCTAACGGAAAATATCAGGACATCTGTCCATGAACTCAATCTCAAGAGAAGGTGGGTCATGCAGCAAGACAACGACCCTAATCACACAAGCCGTTCTACCAAAGAATGGTTAGAGAAAATAAAGTTCATGCTTTCGAATGGCCAAGTCAAAGTCCTGACCTTAATCCAATGGAAATGTTGTGGAAGGACCTGAAGCGAGCAGTTAATGTGAGGAAACCCACCAACATCCCAGAGTTGAAGCTGTTCTGTAAGGAGGAATGTGCTAAAATTCCTCCAAGCCGGTGGGAAAAGCCTGATCAACAGTCATTAGGGGGTCCCACCAGATACTGAATGCAAAGGTTCACATACTTTTGCCACTCACTAATATGTAATATTGGATCATTTTCCTCAATAACTAAATGACCAAATCTAATATTTTGTGTGATTTGTTTAACTGGGTTCTCTTTATCTACTTTAGGACTTGTCTGAAAATCTGATGATGTTTTAGGTCATATTTATGCAGAAATATAGAAAATTCTAAAGGGTTCACAAACTTTCAAGCACCATTGTATATGGCCTCCACATGCTTGTATGCATGCGGGACAATGTCAGGGTATGCTCCTAATGAGAAGATGGATGGTGTCCTGGGGGATCTCCTCCCAGATCTGAACCAGGGCATCACTGAGCTCCTGGACAGTCTGAAGTGCAACGTGGCGGCGTCGGATGGACCGAAACATAATGTCCCAAAGGTGTTCTACTAGATTTAGGTCAGACGAGATTGGGTGGGTAGGAACTGCCTGCATACTCTTGCCACATGAGACTGGGTATTGTCGTCCACCAGGAGGAACCCAGGACCCACTGCAATAGTGTAGAGTCTGACAATGTGTTCAAGGATTTCACCGCGATACCTAATAGCAGTCAGGGTGCCGTTGTCTAACCTGTAGAGGTCTTTGCATAATTCCAGGGATATGCCTCCCCAGACCATCACCCACCACCATCTGGTCACACTGAATGATGTATACACACTTAACGTTCTCCATGGCATATCCAGACCCTGACATGTCTGTCACATGTGCTCAGGTGAAACCTACTCTCATCTATGAAAAGCACAGGGCGCCAGTGGTGGATCAGCCAATTATGGTGTTCTATGGCAAATGCCATACAAGCTCTACAGTGCTGGGCAGTGAGCACAGGGCCCACTACAGGACATCGGGCTCTCAGGCCACCCTCATGAAGCCTGTTTCTGATTGTTTGGTCAGACACATTCACACCGGTGGCGTGCTGGAGGTCATTTTGTAGGACTCTGGCAGTATTCATCCTGTTCCTCCTTGCACAAAGTAGCAGATACCAGTCCTGCTGAGGGGTTAAAGACCTTCTACAGCCTTGTCCAGCTCTCCTAGAGTAACTGCCTGTCTCCTGGAATCTCCTCCATACACTTAAGACTGTGCTGGGAGACACAGTAAACCTTCTTGCAATGGCACGCATTGATGTGCCATCCTGCAGGAGTTGGACTACCTGTGCAACCTCTGTAGGGTCCAGGTACCGCACCATGGTACCAGTAGTGACGCTGAACCAAGCCAACTGAAAAACTAGTGAAAAATCAGCCAGAAAAGATGAAGAGGGACAAAATGTTAATGGTCTCCACCTATTAAACCATTCCTGTTTTGGGGATCGTCTCATTGTTTCTTCTTTAGTCCACTTGTTGTTTATTTCATTAACACCAAAGCAGCTTATACTGACTAACAAAGTCCCCCCCACTACTTAACTGACCAAATCAATATCCCAGAAGTTGAATGGAGTTGATGCTGTACTCTGATTTAAAAAGTGTTCCTGTGAAATTTCAAGATCTACTAATGCTGATAATTTATCTAAAAACTGTGCCTGTCTAGCAATAAAACAAGTAATTGAAAAACAGCATCCCCACCTACCACATTAGATGAAATAATAAAGACTTGACTGAACATCAAAATTAACACGTACCTGATGTTTATTAAAAGTAGCCTATTCATTGATTTTTTTTCTCAACAGGAATCTCCTTTACTCCAAAAGAAGTAGGGGAGCATGTGGTGAGTGTAAAGAAGAATGGCAAACATGTGAACAACAGCCCATTCAAGATCATGGTGGGTCAGTCAGAAATTGGAGATGCAAACAAAGTGAAAGTGTTTGGCAAAGGTTTGGTGGAGGGACACACCTATGAAGTGGCAGAGTTCATTGTGGACACCAGAAATGCAGGTGAGAGTCTAAACTGGGAAAGCTAAAAATAATAACCTAGCTGAACATGATTCATCTCCCCAATTACTAATTTTATTCCCATTCTCAAACATACAACATAGAAACAGCATTAGTCCATATATTAATATTCTATCTTCATGAAAACAGATTTCATAGCTGGGATGGAAGGTTTGATAGAGAATGAGCTGATCAATGATAGTGGTGTTTGAACACCTATTTGGCTACAGTCAATGCCACAATTAGTATATAACAAATGAAATGAAGTTGACCAGACAAATGGAATATATTGGTTTCATACTGTCTTTAATTAAACAAAAGTCAAAGTACATTTGAAGCACTGTGTTTATTTTTCATTTTGCATTTTCCATACTGTCTTAACATTTTCAAATTTGATTTGTAGTTTGACACTGTACGAGTAAATGTTACATGGACATTTTTTCTGAATTTCCAAACTAGTTATCATAAGTTGCAACAGTAAGTGCAATCAACCTCTGAGATTGAAGTTTAGGCCTGTGATGAATTATGCCTGAAGTCCAGAAGAGCCAGTAGGCCCTGGTCTTTGTGTAGTACTGATGTCACTACTGTGCCCTTGTCAGTCAGAGCAAAACTAGCCAAGCAATGGTATCTAAGGAGGAGGGCAATACATTATCTCTGTTTTCTGGGGTGACCTGTGTGCAATTCATGTCATAACCCAATGCTATTTACTCTGTTTAGACAAATGTGGCTAATATCCAGCACTTTTCTAAATTGTATTTTCACATGTTAGGTTATGGTGGTCTGGGCCTCTCCATTGAGGGACCCAGTAAAGTGGATATTAACTGTGAAGACATAGAGGATGGGACATGCAAAGTGACCTACTGCCCTACAGAGCCAGGAACTTACATCATCAATATCAAGTTTGCAGACCAGCATGTACAAGGTAAAACAAAAACCCCATATTATTTTGTTATTTGAACTTTATAGCAGTTCAGAGACTCAACATGCATGCATTCTCCCTGAAATTAATCTTGTTTTTACTTTTCTCTTTTATCCAAAATGAGTTACAAGTAAGTCTGCATATAATACAAGCATGTAGAGCTTTGCTTAAGGCAATGAATACTGACACTCTTGCAGTCTTGGGATTTGAACTCACAAGTTTCCAGTAAAATGCACACTATTAGCCAAAGAGAGAAGTAATGACTTTATAGAAATACTACTGTTATTCAACCAACTGTTTTCATTATGTGACTACAAACTGACAAGGTTGTGTTGGTAACACGTAAACACAAAATGTTCTGTCCGAGAAGTCCAGTCTCTAAATGTATGAATTATACCAATTAGGGATTAACTTTCAAACACCGTTGACTATTTTTATTAAAACACATTTTATATTACCATCCACTGACTGAGTTTCAACAGTGATTTTTAGAACAGTACATAAGCACTTTACATAGACATAGACAGAAATATCAGTGACGAAGGGGCCGGGCTGTTTTAGGTTGTGTTGATGTTGTTGTGTTGCTCTGCAGGAAGTCCATTCACAGTCAAGGTTCTTGGAGAGGGCAGGATGAAAGAGAGCATAACCAGGAGGAGGCAGGCCCCCTCCATTGCCACTGTGGGCAGCACCTGTGACCTCAACCTCAAAATTCCAGGTGATTTGAGATTAGCTGAGCCCTTTAAGTATTATGGAATGCTGAAAGGAGAATAATCTTTGAGGCCAAGTACTTCAATTACTGTTTTTTCATCTGTCACACTTTCTGTATTAGGATCAACTCTTTCTACTTGATTTTCATTCCTTGATTTCATTCTAACAAGGACTTCAATAAAGCCTGTGATAAAAAACAAGCAATATATGGAGCTGGAAACATGTGGGTATAGATAATTAAATAGAATACATGCAGTCAATATATTTACATTTACAGCATTTAGCAGACGCCCTTATCCAAAGCGACTTACAATTGATACAGTCTTACAATCAAAGCAATTGTAGGTTAACAGTCTTGCTCAAGGACCCAACAGTGACAACTCGGCAGAGGTGGGATTTGAACCCTGGACCTTTTGGTCCAGAGTCCAGTACCTTAACCACTAGGCTACCACAGTCCATACAATAATGATGTCTCGATTTTGAATCTGATCAGATCTGATCTAAGCATGACTCTTAGCACATTTAAAATAATACAGAGTCCCTGAAATGTGGTGGCACCCTTGATCTGGGCACGTGACAACCACAGAAACAACTCAACCCCGAGTAGCATTGAGATCAATCGGGTGAAAACGCCTTGATACCTGCAACTGTACTATGCACAGCAATCCAGACTTTTAACCAGAGCCAGCAAACCATAACTGCAGTTGTGTAACTGACAGATTTCCCCTCGCCAGAGGCCAGATGAACCAGAAATGCTTAGCATTGGGAACCAGTGCTCTAGCGAAACGAAAGTCTGTTGGTTATGTTGTTCAGAATTTGGTGGGTGTTGCTTTTGCAGCATCAGGGGAGCCAACTAGCATTCTTTGCTTCAGACACAAATTGTGTCTGTATATGACCTCCAACCTGGCTGGAAGGCACTACTGGGATATGCACCCAGTTCCTTGCACCACCTATAGCAAAAATATTTGTATTAATCACTCCGCATAATATAAAATAAACAACAATAACCTTATTATTAAACACTGAGGAGGAAGTTACTCAATCTCCTTATGTTACGCCAAGCTCGATTACAGATTGAATTTTCAGGATGTTCTTACATTTACATTTACAGCATTTAGCAGACAGCATTTATCCAGAGCGACTTACAATTGGTACAGTCTGTAACTTGGCAGAGGTGGGATTTGAACCCTGGACCTCTTGGTCTAGAGTCCAGTAGCTTAACCACTAGGCTACCACAGTCCAACAGATCACTAGTGATTTGATAGGAAGTTAATGTATTAAACGAAAGCTACACTGTAGCGTAAAATTTAATAGATTCAATCTAAAAATTCTAATCCAATAGCTGGATCAGGACATCCCTTGCAAAAACCCAGAGCTTTATTGCTTCTTTTAGCTGTTATGATTTCCTCTTTCTCATAACCTTTCCTCCTTCTCTCTTTACTTCCTTTCTCTCTCCTTCCTCGCTCTGCTCTCTCTGGGCCTGGGCATCCTG